>CM047808.1:31408680-31569825 GCA_026214975.1 Gentiana macrophylla
AAAAGTATGGGATTATTAGTCACGATTTCTTCTTATGGTTTGAGTCACGAGATAGGCCTTGGGTTTCATTGGGTTGTTCTGATTATTACAGGTTCCGATTTTGATTATTTCTATTATTATTATTATTTTGATTATTAAGGTTACCGGGGGTTTTGTACATGCCACAGAGCATGTTCGGCCCTTGTTCAAAGTGTTTCATCATGATTTGACCATTCGTATTTCTACGTTTGAAGATGATTAGGTCGAGGATTTCACTGACTAGTATGACCACGTTTTCTCTCACTCTTAGCGCGCTTTCGTAAGTGTTTGTAATCGGGCTTATAAGGAGTGAGTGGGGCCTTACCATACGGTCATCAACTAACTACTTGAAAATAGAAAAATAACACTAAATTAATAGTAGTAAAAATGGTAACTTACATAAGGTAAGTTACCGACCAAAAAATAAAAATAGAAATGAGATAAGAAAAGTGTTGACTTATTCTATAGAATTTTGAGGCTAATACAAGTAGTAACCATAGACACAAAAGAAGTTAGCGTCGTTCCCGGCAGCGGCGCCAAGCAGCGTGGCCTTTCTAGGTGCTAATACCAGTTCTTAACCCGGCGGTGTGTCGGGTCAAGCTGTAGTGCTAGTATGGTGAGTCGAGTATCGTATCCTCGAGGAACTTAGTAATTCTTCTAAGTGTGGTTAAACACCAAGAAAGCTGTTATTAACTTCGATCTAAATCTTCAGTTTTATAACCACGAGATCACTACTATTTTATTAACATAAAATAAATGCATAATTTAAAATTTATTCTAATATAATAGATATAGATATATAAATATATATAGATATGCATAAATTACTGAGAATATATATAGATATAAATATCTGAGATGCAAATATATTATTAGAGAACTAGCCAAAGTTTATATAATTGATTTATACGATCTTTTGATTGAATGGAATGTGCTCGATCTTTCCTTTTATATTAGAGTTCAATTGAAGTAAATGAAAGCGGTGCACTCCACAGAGTTAACAATTCCTCCTCACATAAGCGTCACGAAATTGTCATATGTCCATTGTCATCGAGTCCAAGATCCACAAGCTATACGGTTTTTACGAGCGGGTCCAGTGCGATTCTACCTTTGAATAAAAGGAGTCATTCCGTTAAATCAAGCGGTCAATTTTATTTAAAGGCTCCGATTGTCAAGGCCGGACGATTCAACTTTCCGGTTTAAGTTTCAATTAAGCATGATTTAACATTAATACGATCTAAAGTACAAATTTCAATAAGATTCATCTTTTGGGACAAATCTGCCCCGGGTAGGAAAGCGGGTTCCGTTGTCACGTTATTCACTCAGCCAATTTTACCCTCCGGTTTTCTATTAACGAGTTCATAACCTAACTTCTTTGGCGTCAATTCATAATTAGATTATGAATTCTTCGAATCAAACTTTATCAATAGAAAAAGATTCAATTAACTCAATTTTAGTCAATTTTACTTAGACAACATTCCTTTGCGAAAAGATCGAAATAAAAGCGATTACATAACTTTGTCTAGTTATTAGATTTAGCCTCATAACATTATCACGAAAATAAAACAAACATAACAAACATAAATACTTTAAAAATTTGCCGATTACAACAATTGAATCGGAAGTGTATTCTTCCGGATGCTACAAACGACTTCAACAACATTGATCTTGATAATTTCTCGAGCATTATCACGATACTACTTTATTTATGGCATAAGGCCTATATACATACCTACTACTAATAAAAAGAGGTAAAGAAAATATATTTGGTACCCCACCATGTACTGCACGTAATTCTTTTCTATTTATAGGCAGATTTTTTCCAAGCGGATCGATCCGAAAGGGCCGGATCGATCCGGAAATGAAAATTCTTATCCCTGGATTTTTCTCTGCGAGGCCACATCTTTAGGTAATCATCATGTCTTTTGGATCGATCCGTTTGGATCGATCCGAGGTAATCGGATCGATCCGGATAGATTTTCCAAACTTGATCTGAAACTTGATAAAATCATAACTTGAGCTATGGATCTCCAAATGACATAATTCAAGATGCGTTGGAAAGCTCTTGAGAAGATGTACAACTTCCTGAAGGACTTTTCTTCATAAATGCCTTTTTGATGGGCCATTTGTTCGTCGAAAATATAACTTGATCACGATGTCACGAACCATTGATCCACTTGAACTTTAAAACTGCGTGGCACTTCCTTAATTCCTTCAAAAGATATGATTTTACTCCAAAAGTGTGTCGTCACTCGGGGTCTTGGTTTACCTAAGATACGTAAATAAAATACCAAAAATACCCACGTGAATCGACCGCGACACTCCGGTTATTAACCCGGTACAAAATTTATAACTTTTTATCATTTTTACTTGATTTTTATAGTATTTAGATTTATTCATAACTATTAATATTTTATAAGATTATCGTTATAATTACTTATATTTTATATAAAAAGAGCCGATAATGTATATAAAACATACGTAATTTTATCATATAAATGTTATACATCAAGACCCATTTTGCACTCTATGGGAACTATTCCCTCGGGTGGATCAACTAAGTTCAAACTTGGTTGTCTTTCATGAATTCCATTTGGAATTCATGGCTTCCAGCCATTTCTCTTTGTCATGCCTTAATAGCACTTCCTCATAAGTTCTAGGGTCCTCATCTTCCATAGAGATACACGCCACAAGTGTACCTTTAAGGTTCACGGCGTTCACAGTGGATCTTCGAGGTGCTTGTTGGGGAGATTTTGCATCATTAAAACAAAAGAAAATTTATAAAACCTATACTACCATGCAAAACTACCTCCTAACCGGCCGAATACCGGGTAGTTGCTAGTAAAGTTGGATAAATGCACGGTATCGATCCTCGAGGAAAGGTATGTTCAATCTAATCCTAGTAATCCTCTCAATTGCTACTCAAGGAAAAACAAATAAGCGAGCGACAAAACATAAAAACAGAAAAATAATTCAAGTAATCTAACCCTAAAATAAAATAAACAAACTAATCTCGACATAGGAACAACCAATATACAAACTTATGTGATCTCAATCCTAGTTCAATTCATGATTTTAATTCGATTTGTGGTTTCACCCTTTCACGAGACACAAATTCCTAATTCCTTAGTGAATTTAATCTCATGCTATGGATTCTAATTCCTTAGTGAATCAATTTATCAATCTCTACTCTACCGTAAGTTGAAAACGATTTTCAATACAAAACTAGGTGTAGATTGAGGTTAACTCTCTCGTATTTTAGAATCTAGCAACCTAGATAATTAATCGATTAACTTGTCATCATTAACGATTAAAAATCCTATCTTTCTATGGTGATCTAACGTTTATGCAACTTCCGTATTATAAACATCAATTGAAAACTAATTTTCCAATCTATTCTCATGGCATCATAAACACATAGGAAAGATACAAAACGAAATCAAAACATGAAGAGAACACTCCCAGGAATTGAATTAATCGAAGAGAACTCACATAGTTTCATACAAGGATTGATCCAAGAACGGAAAAGAAAAGCATCTAAACTACTCCTAATCTAACCTCGGTTCACCCGAGCACAAGGCTCGGGTGACCGGCCTTCAAATCTCCAAGGGGCGGCTGCTCTCTTTTTGATGTGAAGAAAAAAATATGGATGATTTAGGGTTGGGGCGATGGCTGTTTAAATAGAGTTTTAAGTTAATTTGGCTCAAAGTCGTCGGTGGGTGGCGTCGGCTTTTATGGGCGCCCGTCCGGGATGCTGGGACGGAGGATGGGCGCTTGATTCACCTAACGTCTGAACTCTCTCAGTATGTGAATTACAATTCGAGCGCTCGTTCACTTTATCAAGCGCCCGTCTGGAATGGAGCGGGATCACGCGGCCTTTCTAGTTAAGCTTTGCCTTGACATCGAATTTCTTGATTTTTCCATCTTTATCTTGATTGATTTCTTTCCTTATCTCTTTTATTCTTCCATATCTTTAATTGATCCTCTTCCATCTCGAATTTAGCCTTTTAGGATCATCTTTTCCATCATTAATTGGGTATCTACAAATATCAAAAACATACCAAAACGTAATAATTTCCAAAATAATATAAAAACATCAAATAAACATAAAAATCGATACGTTTTCATATTGAACCATTAAAAACCTCATTTACTCAATTAATCAATTATAAGCTCGATTCCTATGAAAATAATCCAAATATGAGGAAATTGATATATAAAACATATGTGAAAATCACTATAATTTGACCACAAACAACACCCCACACTTATCTTTTTGCTCGTCCCGAGGCAAAACAAAACAAAGCCAAGCTCGAGACAAATAAACATCTATACAAATATGAAGCATATTCAATAACTTAGAAGTTCACCCAGTGAGTGTGTGCATAGCCATAATAAACTTCCACTAAGTTCCACAATTTGAAAGTTATTCAAACCAAAACTAGCCCGGTTTCCCATCTAAGTTAGAAATATTCAAAAACTATAACAGGCACTTTACAAGACATACATATTCGAAAAGAAATAGTAGAGAATATCTAAAACATTTACAGATGATTCGAGAGGATAATCCACTACAACATATCCTTCGATTTATCTTTGGGTATAAGATTAACGATAACTAAGTCCTTACTTATTCATAATAATATATTTCAATATTTTCACTTTTTCACATTTTTCTAACACACATCGAATAAGCTTTTGCCCTCATATGTGAGATAGGACATTTCAAGATAATCCCCTACCTTACTCCAATCATAAGGCGACTATAAAGCCCAGTGTCGTGAGCTTTGGTCATCATAGTGGAATAGGACATCACGTGGTACACCCTACCTCACCCAAATCATAAACCCGACTTCCGACACACACAATTACAATTATGTTTACTTAGAGATTTACAGCTGTGATGGAAAAGATTATTTTCTAGTAGCACAGACCACTGAGCATAACACCTCAAATAAACAATTTATTACTATTGCAAAAGACTTAATCACGTTTCACTTATCACGTTCAAACTTCTGAGATATTCACGATTATGTCATACTTTAACTCTAAATACAAACTACTAAACTTTTCAAGAATTGTACATAAGCAAAGAAACATGCTATAATCATCAAAAATCTCCAACTAAAATGGGGTAGGCTTTCAACATTTAGCTCATCATTTACTATGGCATGTGAAAAAGAGTGTCGGGTGAAACAACTAAAATTACTAAATATACTGAGAATATAGCATAAATGATATAAACTCAAGCAAAGATATGCCTTTGTCTACTAAGGACAAAACAAAAATTTTAAAATTAAGCACTTTTCATAGAAAATTATAACTAATATGAGCAAATGAAAGTAGATACATAAACCATCTATCCCTTCCCCCACACTTAGATTGCAACTTGTCCTCAAGTTATACAGAAATAATAAATTAGAGAACTTAGTTGATTGGATCTTTGGGCAATTCGGAAAGATAGGTAAAAACCAAAATTGCTTGCATAGAATTCATCGTGAAAGTGCACAATCGCTATAGAAAGTATCCTGCGAGACTTGATCAGTCTGAAAAGAGTCTACGAGGAAAAGATTAGACTTATACAAATAAAGCACATAAGGAAAAGAATTTATAGAGATATTCAAATTATGCTCACATATACATGAAAATATCACAAACTCGTAGGCTAGGTGCGATTACATGAAAATGCAATACAATGCAAACTACATGAAGAATCCTAAAAATAAAATAAATAAAAAATAAAAACGAGGTAGTATTACGAGAAACCGACGATTAACTACACTCAAGAAAAATAAAAGAAAAATAGAAAAACAATGCAACTAGATGACATGCAACTAAATGATATGCATCTAAATGATATGCAAAAGAAAATAAAAGAAAGAAAACTAGCCCACTCATTTGCAACCACGACATATATAAAATAAACGTCTACCAAATAATGACGAGTTACGATAAGCGGCGATGATGTCACTACATGCTTGAGCGCGCCTTAAGACTTATCTAAAGTGATAGACTTATGAAACCAACGAGTCATTTATCTAAGCAGGTATAACTCATATGGACCGGATGTAGCATCACGGAAAACCCGGCGATAGCTACCCATATGAACTATAAAAACAAAGGAAGCACGTAAGTCTTAAAAGCTTAAAAGATTCATCGGAGCGGTATGTAGCATCACGAGAACCGACATTAGCTACTAATTAACCATAAAACGATTATAGCTTACGAGAACCGGCGATCCACTATAACATGCCTAGATGAATCATATATAAGGAATTGATCAATTATCTAACATGGATTCATAGATGGAAAGGTAAAAACATATAAGTTCGGGGCATCTATGTAAAAATCAATTAGCCACGAAGCTCGAATGAAAAATCCAAATTAAATAAAGCATTAAAATTAAAATCAAGAAATTTAGAACATGGACTAAGCGTCCTGCTCGATCGAGGCGGCGTTGAGGAAAACTTTAACGGCCCGGGCGGCGTTCCTCAAAGCGACGCTCGTTTGCAAGGAAAGCGAGGCAGACGGGCGTTGATGAGAACGACGCCCGTCTGGTTCTTCAAATCAGAGCAGAGTTGAAAATTCATGGACGGACGAACGTCCACCAAACCAGACGTTCGTTTACCTGCATGTTAGGGTACTGGACGGACGTTCAAGATACCAAACGCTCGTCCATATATCGAATACACAGCAGAATAGCAGGAAAAATGCAGAAAACCCTAAACTAAATTAAACATCATACATCAACACATAGCACAGCACAGAGAACAGCCACTGATAAATTTAAGCACAGGGGTTAGACTAGGTTACATAAAAACACAAACTTCACGTAAAACAGATTGAGTAAAAAACTTTTGCACATTCTTAACCTAACGGTCATCGAAACACGGCAAAATAAAAACTCTCAACCTATTAAACGCTACTTTTATTAAAAACAAAAATAGAAACGTAACAAAATCGAGAACTAACAAAACTAGATTCAACATGACACCTATTCCCGGCAGCGGCGCCACTTTTGTTGGGAGATTTTGCATCATTAAAACAAAGAAAATTTATAAAACCTATACTACCATGCAAAACTACCTCTAACCGGCGAATACCGGGTAGTTGCTAGTAAAGTTGGATAAAATGCAATTATCGATCCTCGGGGAAAAGGTATGTTCAATCTAATCCTAGTAATCCTCTCAATTGCTACTCAAGGAAAAACAAATAAACGAACGACAAAACATAAAAACAGAAAATAATTCAAGTAATCTAACCTAAGAAATAAAATAAACAAACTAATCTACGACATGGGAACAACCAATATACAAACTTATGTGATCTCAATCCTAGTTCAATTCATGATTTTAATTCGATTTGTGGTTTCACCCTTTCACGAGACACAAATTCCTAATTCCTTAGTGAATTTAATCTCAAGCTATGGATTCCTAATTCCTTAGTGAATCCAATTTATCAATCTCTACTCTCTCGTAAGTTGAAACTGATTTTCAATACAAAACTAGGTGTAGATTCAGGTTAACTCTCGTATTTTAGAATCTAGCAACCTAGATAATTAATCGATTAACTTGTCATCATTAACGATTAAAAATCCTATCTTTCTATGGTGATCTAACGTTTATGCAACTTCCGTATTATAAACATCAATTGAAAACTAATTTTCCAATCTATTCTCATGGCATCATAAACACATAGGAAAGATACAAAAGCGAAATCAAAACATGAAGAGAACACGGAATTGAATTAATCAAGAGAACTCACATAGTTTCATACAAGGATTGATCCAAGAACGGAAAAGAAAAGCATCTAAACTACTCTAATCTAACCTCGGTTCACCCGAGCACAAGGCTCGGGTGACCCGCCTTCAAATCTCAAGGGCGGCGCTGCTCTCTTTTTGATGTGAAGAAAAAAATATGGATGATTTAGGGTTGGGGCGATGGTCGTTTAAATAGAGTTTTAAGTCGGTGGCTCAAAGTCGGCGGTGGGCCAGCGTCCGCTTTTATGGGCGCCCGTCCGGATGCTTGACGGAGGATGGGCGCTTGATTCACCTAACGTCTGAACTCTCTGTATGTGAATTACAATTCCGAGCGCTCGTTCACTTTATCAAACGCCCGTCTGGAATGGACGGGATGCGGACGCTTCGTTAAGCTTTGCCTTGACATCGAATTTCTTGATTTTTCCATCTTTATCTTGATTGATTTCTTTCCTTATCTCTTTTATTCTTCCATATCTTTAATTGATCCTCTTCCATCTCGAATTTAGCCTTTTAGGATCATCTTTTCCATCATTAATTGGGTATCTACAAATATCAAAAACATACCAAAACGTAATAATTTCCAAAATAATATAAAAACATCAAATAAACATAAAAATCGATACGTTTTCATATTGAACCATTAAAAACCTCATTTACTCAATTAATCAATTATAAGCTCGATTCCTATGAAAATAATCCAAATATGAGGGAAATTGATATATAAAACATATGTGAAAATCACTATAATTTGACCCTAAACAGTGCTAGTGTGTCTACGGTAGAGGGTGGCGCCACATTTATATGTGGTGTATCCTCTACTTCCATCAACGGACTGTTGTCCGTAAGTGGTTCTCGAATTTCTTCAAGATCAATTTTACTCCCACTGACCCTATCCAGAATAAACTCTTTCTCCAGAAAGTGGCCAGTCCTGGCAACAAACACCTTTTGTTCCTCAGGGTGGTAAAATTGGTACCCTTTGGTTTCCCTAGGATAACCCACAAATAGACATTTGTCAGATCTAGGTTCCAATTTGTCAGGCATAGTCCGTTTCACATAAACGGGACATCCTCAAGGCTTCATGTAACCTAGTGTTGGTTTCTTCCCTTTGAACACTTCATAGGGAGTGGACTCAACCGTCTTTGATGGAACTCGGTTCAGTGTATAGGATGTGGTTTCAAGAGCATACCCCAAAACGATTTTGGAAGAATCGCTTAGCTCATCATGGATCGTGCCATGTCTAACAAGGTGCGGTTCCTCCTCTCGGACACGCCATTCATCTCGTGGCGTCCGGGAGAGGGGTCCATTCAGTAGAATCCCATTCTCCTTCAAATAATCTTGAAACTCTCCATCTAGGTATTCTCCACCTCGATCGGATCGAAGTGTTTTGATTTCTTTACCTAGTTGTTTCTCCACTTCACTTCGAATTCCTTGAACTTTTCAAAGGCCTCGGACTTATACTTCATTAAGTATATATAACCATAACGAGCGGTCATCGTTGAAAGTGATAAAATAAAGAGTATCCTCCTTGGCTTGAATTGACATTGGGCCACATACATCGGTATGTATGAGCTCAAGCAATTCATTGGATCTTATCCCTTTGCCACTAAAAGGTGACTTTGTCATCTTGCCAAGTAAACAAGCTTAGCATGTATCAAAAGATTAAATGTCGAATTGATCCAACATTCCATCTTTATGGAGTTTGGAAATCACGATTCTTATTTATATGACCAAGTCTACAATGCCATAAGTAGGATTCATTCAAGTCATTTATTTTGTCTTTCTTGTTATTTATATTAAATACGTCAACATTCATATCTAATATGTAGAGACCATTGCTAAGTATGCGATTACCATAAAAGATTCCATCACGTGAAAAAGAACAACATTTATTCTCAAACGTAAATGAAAATCCATCAACATCTAATGCGAAAATAAAAATAATGCTCTTCGTAAAGCGGGGAACAAAATAACAGATTATTGAGTTCTAGTACTAGCCCACTGGGCAATGAAAGAAAATAAACTCCTACGGCTAGCGCGCGAAGAACACTTGCTCCATTTCCAACGCGTAGGTCCACCTCTCCTTTCCTCGATCTCTAGTTCTTCTTAGTGCTGCATATTCAGTACAAATATGAGAACCACATCCAGATGCTCTAATACCCGGTGGTTAGACTTAGAAGAAGTAATGTTGATCTCAATCATAAATATACACAAGTCGAAGCATCATAATGCTTCTCTTGGTACTCAAGAAGCCTTTGCAGTTTCTCCTCCAATGTCCGGTCTCACCGCAATGGAAGCAAGCATCCTTGGATTTGTCTTTTGCTATCTTAGGCATTGGCTTAGGTGTAGCCTTCGCCTTCTTGGACTTTTTCTGGGCTTTAGCCCTTGTTTGAAGTGACCAGCAACACTTGCTTTCCCTTCCCTACCGTGCCTCGGCGATCTTTAACATGTTTAATAACTCCGCAGAGAGCAATCTATCTTGTTCATGTGATAATTCATCACGAACTGCGAGAATGAATCAGGTAGAGATTGCAGAATTAAGTCAATACTCAACTCGTTCCAACTTGTGGCCCGACTTCCCAAGCCTCTCTATGTACCCGATCATCTTAAGCACGTGTGACCCTACAGGCGATCCCAGATGCCATCTTACAACTAAACAGGGCCTTCGAGACCTCGCACCTCTCAAAGTAGAGGCGAGAAGCATAAAGTTCCTTCAGGTGGACCATGATAGAGTAGCGTCCATGGACTCATGCTTGTTTCTAGCGATTCAGTGTCATGGAAGCAAGCATGATACATGTAGCATCGATCTTGTCGAATGCGGTTGCTTGTTATACATCTCGACAACATCTACAAACCGAACCCTCAGTCGGGCTTTTCCGGTAGGGCCTCGTCCAAGACATAGACAATCTTCGTGCCTCAAAACGATTTTGAGGTTTCTTTCCCAATCGAGAAAATTTGTCTCGTCAAGCTTGTTTTTGATGATAAAGCGAAGGTTCAATTTGTTCGACATTTTTCTACAACAATAAATAAAGATAGAATAAGTAAAATTCATGTATGTAAAACCCTAAATTTGCACTTAAAAATCTCCTAAGGTTTTACTCCCACTAGCCAACTATTCTCAATTGGCTTTCAAGAATTTGATTGATTCTTTGCATGGCTGGGATCCAATCTAGTCGCCTTAATCCCGAGCGGTGGTCGATCAATCTCGGCAATTTCGAAAGGTAGGTACTCTACCGGTCGCATCATATCGACTCCCGGTGGTTGATCGGTCAACTCTTTGTGATCCTCATCTCTATGTGGCAGTCAACCCCTTGTCTCTAAAGTCAGACGGTCCTGACGGTGGCCAATCACCGAAAGACTTTAGTCGAGTCATAACCCGATATTCATGAGATCTTGTAACGATCATATCTCGATAATAACGATATACCCGTGGTAGGTCAACTCCCGACGGTGGTCGATCAGTTGGATCCGAACAAAGGCTCTTCACCGTCATTATAATATCGGGAGACAATTTTGGCTCGATTTTTGGCGTGGGAATAATTTTAAATTAATTCACTTAATTAATTTGGTTTAATTATGGTCTCATCTACTATGTGCATATTACTACGATATCATATAAAGTAAAACATACACAACATTCCGCGCATAAAATAACCGGTATGATCATGGACTTTTCTAGAGTGCGGTTTCGAATACAAGCCGAGCGAAACCGCAGTCACAAACTAAGGGTATCTCAACCGCCAATAAGATCTTTATTGCTGTACGCCAATGGGTTCTTTATCTCTCCTTGGTCTTCAACTTCTTGCTCCATTCTTGTTACATAATAAATAATTACACCCGCCGCACACGGGGGGGGGGGGGGGAGCTCAAGGGAATGGGATAATTGCAAAAGTAAACTAGGTCACGTTCTTCATAACGGCCTAGGACAATTTATTTTCAAAAACCAACATAAAGAAAACATTCCCATCTATCCTATTGGTCGAGTCCATGATCAATCGGGTCCATATAATCACATTATATCTATACATCTAATCCATACAATTTTATCTTACGAAAAGATTAAATTCTAATTTTAACTACTCATGCGCCTTTATTTTATCACGTCAAATAATTAAATAACTTTTAATTAATTATATGACTTAATTGAAAATTAAAATTAACATTTAATTTTAAATCGATTTTAATTTTAATTAAATTTGAACTATTCAAAATAAAATTAAAAGTCTCCTATTTGTTTCCTTTCCAATACTAAATTTAGCTTAGGCACAGCCACTTTCCAAAATCAAAATTTTGGAAGTGGCTCAAGCTCAAGCTTTACAAATCAAATATTTGAAAGAGGCTGAGGCCTATTCCAAATCAAATATTTGGAAAGGCCAAATAGTTTTGTTTAGGCACGCCACTTTCCAAAATCAAAATTTTGGAAGTGGCCTGAAAACTAGAACCTATTCCAAATCAAAATTTGGAAAGCCAATATGCCATATGGTTTCCCAATGGTCCAAACTATTTGAACCATTGGTTGGCCATATAGACACAACTAAACAAACGAGATATTCTATGCACAATAAAATATCACAAAGCGAATAGGGTTGATCTCCCCATTGGAAGAAGAGAGCCGACGGACGGCAGCCGAAGACCACCACCGCCGCCCGCCGAGGATGGGCGCCGCCAATCGGCCGACCCCATAAACCCTATATTTTTTTGTTTTTGTTTTTAACGTTTCGTGATTTAAATCTTGCATCTATCGATTAAATACTACGCAATTAATTTATG
Organism: Gentiana macrophylla; assembly: GCA_026214975.1. Classification (NCBI taxonomy): domain Eukaryota; kingdom Viridiplantae; phylum Streptophyta; class Magnoliopsida; order Gentianales; family Gentianaceae; genus Gentiana; species Gentiana macrophylla. Next base: position 31,421,225 of record CM047808.1, read on the forward strand.
CTTATTGCTTAAGCTCAAAATGCATCTCGATACCACTTTGTTAGAAATCACTAGTTTAACGCAGCGAATTTAAAATTTGATTTCCTTTTAGATCGTTCTTCGTTTAATGCAATAAACACGTTAAGTAGTTTGACGGTTATACCTTAGATGATCTACAAGATCGTCGCTTTGACCGCCAACGGAGAGTAGTTCAATGCGCAAGCCGTCCACGTGTCCAGCCTCTATTTCTAATCCACATGAACCCCTCGAATCCTCCTTGGATTGCTATCGGAAAAACTCCGGTCGCTGGATCGGACCTTTTCTTCCTCACAAACTCACTATGGAAGGCTCTCTATTTTACACAAGAATTATGAACTCTTGCAATTGTGATGTACAAAAGAGCTTGACACCCACCTCCTATATATAGTGGTTGGGGCGCCCCATATGGTGTGGAGGAGAAGAAAACCTTTTTCCAATAAAATAAGGAAAATCAATTATATTGATTTATCTCTTTAATTATAATTTATTTTGCCAATATCTTATATTGATTATAATTATCTTATTACCATAAATCTATTTTTCAAAATCAATTAATATCTTATATTAATATTATGGCAATCTCATTAATTAAAGTGCACAATCCAAGTGTATCTTATACACTTAAAAGTGGCGCCCATATCCCAAAAGATTGACTTCCGGAATATTCTTTAATTAACATAATTTGTATATAATTAATATCTTGTATTTTATTTATTCATAATAAATAAAATGCCACCATATTAATTTACCACTATAACCTTTATAGTCTAGAGATAAACTTTCCTTATTTGGTTATCAACTATAACCGCATTTTAATCCGACTCGATGTTCATATGTGTGTGACCCGATAGGCTTCCGAATATGTTGGCCGTAGGCACAAAGTGCAATTTACTAAAATGCCATTCATGCCTAACGATCACGGGATATCGTCTAGCAACACACCGTGACCCCCAATCATCGGAAGAGTCAAAAGCAATGACTACTACCTTTCATGTGAAGCAGTTACTGTTCGGTAAAAACTAGTTCTAAAATTTATAAACCGAAACACCCCAAGTATAAGGTTCGTAGTATAGGGTGTTTACGGGTCGTCCTAAGGGAGTCAAATGTTAATCGGATTAAGGTGCAGTTATTATATTTACTATGTCACGAATTATTATCTCAAACTAGGGTTTATACTATCTATAGTATAAAAACGAAGAACAGTGGGTAAAATCACAGAAAACAGAAAAACTTAGAATTGGACGGGCGTCCGTTAAGGGTGGACGAGCGTCCAAGTACGATCTAAGAACAGAAAATATGCAGAAACAGTAGGTAAAAGCTAGGGTTTTAAAGAATAACTAAACGAAGCAATCAAAGTCGATACGAACGATTTGGTTTATCAAATAATTAAAAGGAACGGCAAGGCAACGGGGATCCACCAATCAACCAACCCAACCCCAACTAGATGGCAAGTTAAAGATACGATTTTTAGTAATGATCTATCACGAATTCGATTAAATTCCTTTAAACAAATTCTAGGGTTTCGTTCTCTTTTTCAAGCAAAACTAAACGGCATGCAAAACAAGATCATTAGATCGTTTCCAAAACTCTACTCAATTAATTATAAACGATCTCTCGAATTACAACTAATTGCATCAATTGAAATAAATCAAAGCTTGAACAATATTCTCATACAAATTCAAAGCATAAAAGTAGTTTCATTGATCCTTTGATTCAAACAAAACGTAAGCAATAAAGAACAATATCCAATTGATGAAAAACTGTAACTTTTACTCACTAAACATGGAGCTAAAAATCATCTAGTTGGTGTTGATGTTTATTGGTTTCATCCGTTGTCCCACCGCGATGTGCTTAGCCAACAATCATGTTGATTGACATGATTATTGGATTGGAAGAATTCATCTCCGCGTTTTCTCCTTGGACTATGCGGCTGCTAGGGTTTTTCTGGGGTGTATGAATAATGCGTATGAGATGTCCCCTAGGGTTTAGTATACGCTGCTATTTATAGGATTTTAGGTCGGCTAGGGTTAAGTCAGCCATGGACGCCCGTCCAAGGTCATGGACGCCAGTCCAGATTGCAAAACTTATTTGAGTCGGGCGGTAGCCGATTGGGCGCTTGCGTCTCAGCGGCGTCCACTCCAGCGTCCAAACTTCCTGAATCAAAAATATCATCCTGGACGCTCGTCCACTATCTTCAGACGCCCGTCCAGCTGGACGGCCGTTCAATAATCTGGACGCCAGTTCAGAGACGCGAAAACTTGATTTTCTCATATCTATCTCTTTTCAATCAAATCCAATCACCATTATCTCTTCCTCTTTAATTAAATCCGACTTGATCATCTTTGAATCACCTCTTGAGCTCGAATTTGTGCATCTATAACACATAAAAATATCACAAAATGTAATAATGTCCAATTAAATATAAATTCATCAATAAAACGCATAAATTGACTAATTTTGTGATTAACTTATTAAAAACACCACATGTTCAATATTTCGTCTAAACACTTATTTCTTTATGCAAATAATACAAATACGGGGGAAATTATCATTAAATATAGCCTTATAAAACATATAAAAACACCCTTAACAGTTACCGTGTAACTTACAATCCTATCGCTGTAACAATATCCATACGATTGTATCTCAAATGTCAATACATTAACGATCGTATCTTATAATCTGGATATCATGCTCTCTCGGAATAACACATCTACTCCCACTTTGCAAAGATTCTCGAGAGCTAGACGTTCCTTATAACAAGGTCATTTCGGATATTCGATCCCAATCATAGGATACGCGATTCCCGGACGACCAATCATGTATACTCCGCATGCTTCAATATCATACCCAATCACTATCGCATGATCGCCCCGTGGTTAGGAGAAATTTCAATAGTGTCAAAGCATGACAATCCACACCGTGATGCCATGAAGACTCCGGTCAAAAGGATAATTACACAACCGCCACATAGTGTGACACTTAATGTAAGTGGAGTCGATCTAACGTCGCGCATTCTCTAATACACGTCCACGTACAGTCCAAGTGTCTCTACACTTCGATAGACGAGATCTATCCCTACCTTCTAAAAGATAGAAGACATCCAATATGTGCTAGTCTGATTATACTATCAATGTCCCATTTGATAATACATAAGAATAGAGACATTTAAGTACCAACCTTGTTATAGTGATTAGAGATTTCATCAACCATAATCACTATCATGGTTTCTCTATCACAGATTGATACTAGGGACGTTACTATATATATACAACAAATAATATGAAGATAAAAAATATATAATAACATAAGTGCTTTTATTAATCATAATAAAGTTATTACATGAACTAAATAGATCAGAAATGACCCGACCGGTCGGATCCGGTCCAACCCGATTGGGTTTAGGACACCTTTCCAACATACACTCTGCGCCGAGTGTAACCTATTTTCACCTGATGACCAAATTCTATACCCTTAACTCCATCTCCATATCCAACAAACACACCTTTCTTGGCCCTAGGCTCCAATTTACCCTCACTGACATGGTTGTAGACAGTGCTTCCAAAAACCCTAAGTCCAGAGTAGTCTGCTGACTTTCCTGACCAAACTTCAAGTGGTGTTTTAAGTTTGATCCCAGTGTGAGGCCTCCTATTGATTAAGTAGCATGCTGTATAACAACCTCCCCCCCCCAAATCTCCTTGCTAGACCAGGATTAGAGAGCATGCACCTTACCCTCTCTAAAAGAGTTTGATTCATCCTTTCTGCAACACCATTCTGCTGTGGAGTATCTCTGAGAGTATGGTGCTTAGCAATGCCTTCATTCTTGCAAAATTCATCAAACTCAGACAAACAGAATTCTAGTACATTATCAGTTCTAAGTCTCTTGATCTTCTTGCCTGTCTGATTTTCAACCAAAGCCTTCCACTGCTTGAAGTTCTTGAATGCTTCACTCTTGTGCTTCATCATAATTACCCAAACCATCCTTGAATATTCATCTATAAAAGACACAAAGTATCTGTGACCACCCAGTGACTCCACCCTTGAAGGTCCCCAACAATCAGAATGACATAATCAAGTGCCCATTATGTGACGTGAATTGCTTTTGGGAACTTGCTCTTATATAGCTTCCCAAACACACAGTGTTCACAAAATTCCAGCTCTCTTGACCTTATGTCCCCTAAGTAGATCAGAATTAGATGCAAATTTGCATCCTCTTTCACCCATATAACCCAATCTCATATACCACAACTTAGTCAATTGTGATTGGTGAACCTCTGATGATGCAACCGAATAGAACTCGATACTGATGAGACCCTTGTAGTATATACAATGTCCCCGCTCGATGCCCTTAGAACCACACTTGAACCCCCTTATAGACATTCACCACTCCACCTTCACCCTGAAGTTGAACACTTTGTTTGTCTAGTAGACTAAGTGATATCAAATTCTTGGTCATCATGGAACATGCCTAACCTCATTCGGTGTGCAGAATTTACCATAATGTGTCCTCACTTGAACAGATCCAATCCCAACTATTTTGCAGACCTTACTGTTAGTCATAGCAATATAGCCTCTATCCACCTGTTGATAAGTTGAAAACCACTCCCTATTTGGACACATATGATAAGATGTCTCTGTGTCCAAAATACACACATCTCTCGTGACTCATCGACTTTGAAACTGCTAAGGCCGGATCTTCTTGATTTGGTGCCTTGTTACTGCTTAAAAGCAAAGTACCATCTTTGCTTCTTCCTCTTTGGACATTCATTTTTCCAATGCCCCCGCTCCTCCTGCGATATTACAGAGATATCCTTGGCTTTAGGTCCTTGGAATTCTTCTTGAACTTCTTTTTCCATAATTATCGGCCCCTACGACTCCATCGCCACCAACCCAAAGCCAGATCGACTATCTATCCTGATCCAGATGCCTTATGGCGTAAGTCTCGAGCATGGAGTGATGTCCTTACATCCTCCAAAGATACTGAGTCCTTTCTAGCAATAAAGGACTGCACAGAGTTCTCATATGATGCAGGCAATGATACAAGTAGAATCAATGCAGCATCCTCATCTTCAATCTTCACATCAATATTCCTTAAGTCAAGTAATATAGTGTTCAGCTAGTCTAGATGATCCATCAATTGAGAGTACCCTCATGCATCCTTAAACTAAACATACATTGTTTTAATAACAACTTGTTGTATAGAGACTTAGTCATATCTGAGACTCTCAAGTTTGGACCACTACTTCTCGGCGAGTGTCCTCCTCAAACCTCTCGTGATAATATCATCCGACAAGCACAACATAATTGTTGAATGTGATTTCTCCTCCAGACTAGCTCTCTCAAAGAACACTTCCTTCATTGATTTAGACAAGGGACCCTATAATCCCTTTGCTTCAACAAAGCACGCATCTTGATTCTGCCATAAACTAAAGTTGTTCCTTCCTATAAACTTGTCAATCTTAACATTTAAAGTAGACATCCTGCGTAGATCCCAAATCCTAGCGTCAATTATTACCTTGGTGCCAATCTACCTTGCTTAAAAGCAGATAAATGATTTCTTGATGAACCTGGATGCTTTGATACTAGTTATCAAGAAGTGATGAAGATTGTGAGTAAAGATAAAAGATAAACAAGTAAACAAACACAGAAACAAGAGAAACATAGATTTAACGTGGTATCCGGTAATGTGCCGACTACTCCACGGACAAACGAGGATATTTAATTAGCGACAGAAAGTTACAATTACATGTATTACAAACAGTATTTAAAGCCCAGGGAATCCAACCCTAACCGACTAATCAGTCAACCCAGTAAATGACTGAAATACCCCAGAAGTAGCTCCACCAAATTAGGAAACCATGCAGATGTGTTTCTTAAGTCTGCTGTGAATCAGCAGACTTCACTGTACTGATACCCTGCACTAGCAGACCTAGCCTCAACAGACCAATCAACTCTGATGCTACCCCAAACGAACACCAAATTCAGTAGACCGATCAACTCTGTTGGTGCCCCAGAATTCGTCTTTCAAAGGGAATAAGATTCTCCTTTGAAGGATACCATTTTTGGGATACACAATTAGATTGTGTTCTTAAAATGGAAACAACACTTTATATGATAAAGGTGCAACGCAAGCCAAGCGAAGTATCCCTTACCCATCTCGGGATAATGCCCTTATACTTAACCGAGTTCCAAAAAATAAAGGTTGAATAAATTCCATATTAGATATGGAAGAGGATAATGTCAAATCTATCTTAACCGATGATTTGAAGTTGTCATAAGCAAAGTCAGAAAGGCTTGGAGCCTAGTACGACATATGCAACTTTGTGGAATATCTTAGCGAGTACGCTAGATATTATTTACTCGTCCGCGGAGCAAAATGTGTTTGTCTCCAAACATGCTGTCTTCTAAATGAAGTGTTTCTTCCAAAAGAAACAGTGGGAGTAAATTTAGATCTCAAAAGTAGTTTGAGAACCACAAGGAGATATTCAACCATAAGAACGTGAGCAGACGCCACATAGTGATGAGGTGTAAGACACTGCTCAGTGCACACAAAAGTTCTGTAAGTCTGAGGATAATCTCAAGCCTGAAAAGGCTGCTGGTATGTTCATCTTGAAGAATGAAGGTCTCACGACTTATGAGGAAATGTTTAAAAGGCAAGATTGAGAGATATGGCTAGGAGCCATAATGTTTGAATTGGATTCCATCAGTGACAACCAGGTTTTGAACCTAGTCTGTCTTACCTAGAGGTAATGTACTTGAAAGGCTGACATGGATAGTAATATGATTACCATAAGGCTATAGTGATGGCTTAAGAGTACGGGATATAAACCTTGTAATTAACTTTATCTTTGCCGCCAATGAGCGAGTTCTATTCGCACCATGCTTGTTATAGCTTTGTATCATGGCTATATGATAGTGTTGAAGACGTTGGGCAAACAACCCGACGTTCATAGACGATAACATGATATATGAGCCCACAAGATCCATTTATGGACTCAAACAAGTTTCTCTATACAATTTCTTTGTTTGATAATCAAGGAGTTTGATTTAGTCAAATGAAGGGATATGTCCAATGTGCAAGAGGGATAGTGGGAGTGTGTTACGATTACGAGTAAGGTATTGGATATCTCTCTCAAGAATTATCACCCCATGTCACAGTCAATTAATGTTTGGTAGTTCAAGGTCTTTACGAAAGCACTTGGATTAGCAGTACTTATTTTAGAAATAAGAATCTATAGTGATAGAATCAACTACTTTTAGATTATACTTTACCTATATAGATGTGATTCTAAAAGAGTTTAGCATAGATCACGACAGGAAATTCTACTAGCCGGTGTTCTCAAGATCTATCTATGTTAGGACTTTAGTCCTAAAGATAAGGTGAAAGATGATGCTTATAGAAGGTTTCCTTTGTTGCTGCGATATGAGCCATCATAAAACTTAAGCCAGATGTTCATAGCCCATGAAGAGTCACGAGAAAGTATGAAAGTAAATTTGGTGAATGTTGAGAATATCCTTAAACAAGTTAAGGAAGAGTTCTAGTTTATTGAAACTTGGAAATAAATAAACGTAGATATACAGACATGTATCCTGAGTCTTATGAAGGTGAGTGGGAGCTACAGTCTGGGTTTGCAGCCACTTTGATTATGTGATACAGTGAGCTTGAAATGTTCTTGCCTATGGGTCACTGTGAATTCTACAATTTAGCCAAAGCACAAGAGTGCCCTTGGAGGCTAGCCGGAGCAAAGATACATGAGTCAATGAGGTTCATTCCTGAACCTTTTACGGTTCTACCACCTTTTCTAAAAAGCTGATATAGTAAGTGGATTCATTGCTTAAAGCAAGGACCAGGGTCTTGTTGGAGATTCATGTGTGTGTTGAGGCAGTTTTTTTGACTTGATCATTTGGAGCATGATATGAAGATAGTCTGAGTCCCCACGGAGAGTGATGAGAGAAAAATACACCCACTAAAATATTGGTCCCCGGCAACGGCGCCAATTTTATGAGCGAAAAATTCACCCACTAAAATACATTTATAAAGACTCATGAATGTGGGTAAACTAACTCTCTAACCAAAGAGAATACCGGGTCGATTGCTAGGATAGCTACAGAGAGTGCGAGGTCGTCCCAAGAGAAATGTGGTTGTGAGTACCAAAGCGAACGTGGTTCTTAGTCTAGGCGATCAAAGTTTTAGGTGGAGTTTTTATACTAATGCGAAAAATAAATTTTAACTAACGAGATTAACTAGGTGATTAAAAGCATAGCCGAGCCATGATCCAACAAAGTTATCTCCCCACAGAAAAAACTTGATAAGGAGTGTGTTTTATCTCGATTCGATTCATATGACATTCACGGGTGTCAACTCTTTATTCTTGCGTTAAGATCTCAACGACTCTCACTTAACCCCACACTAGGTTTATTAACCCTCCTTTTAGAGAGCTAACTCGCTTTAACATGGTTGACGACCGAATAAAAGCCATTGAAAAACCTCACAGAAAACATAGTTTTAACGTGTCACTTAGGTTGCCAATCTAACGATTAAAACTATAGTTTAGTGATTTTAAAACATGTTTCGCACATCTCGTAAAAATAAGAAATTTCACTTAGGCATAGTCCAGATCTGTCACTTAGATTGTCAATCTAACAATCAGGACTATGATTAGTGATATCCATATCTCACATCTCACCGCAAAATACATTTATAAGCTCGATGTAACCGTGAAAAAAGTTGTCAATTTTATTCAAAGTTATTAAAATGATCAAAACAAGTTTAAAACATGATTTTATCATAAAAACGTTAAATTAAGCACAACACAACTCCATCTCGTCTCCCGAGGGTTGATTTTACCCGTTTTCACATAATTCGGCTATGTTTAGTTTAACTACTCATATTAACGAAAATAACAACGAAAATAACAAAACGAAAGAAAACAAAACGAAAAAGATAACTACAGCTATATAGATATACGTATAGATATATATATAGATATATATATATAGATATAGATATATATATAATATACGTATATATATATATTTATACTAATTGCATAAAATAAAAGAAAGCAATAAAAAGCGGAAACGAAATTATATTAAAACTATAACTAGTCGGGTTTTTACACCGACATTATAACGACATATATATTACATATAGGCCCCCAACATAAAAAAAATAGAAGCAGAAGGAGAAGGAGAAGAAATGGAGCAGGGGGGCATCGTTCTTGATCCTGAAGGCTCTGTATATATAGGCAAAGTTTGAGGCGGACCGGGCCGGAAAGAGCCGGACCAGGCGGGTATCATCATCACAGATGACTCACCATGATTCTGGATCCTTCGATTGTGTATTTATTTGTAATAAAACTTCTAAAATTCATATCTTGAGTTGTAGACCTCCAAAAATTATGATTCAAACGTCAAAATTAAGCTCTCGGAAAATTCTTCAACTTTCATGAAGGACTCTTCTTCAGAAAACGCTGTCTTGATAAGCAATTCATACTCCGAACGTTTTGCGACATTTTCCTAATACAAATCAATTAGCCACTTGACCGCCATTTGAGTTGTAGAAGTCCGATTGACTTGATTCAAAATCCATAGGAAAGCTTTCTTGAAGATATACAACTTTTATTAAGGAAACTTCTTTAGAAAATGTCGTTTTGATGAGCCATTCAGATATTAAGAAGATATTTGGGATTTTTACTAATCCGAATCGATTAGTCAATTGACCATAACTTGAGTTGTAGAACTCCAATTGACGTGATTCAAAGTGCATTGGAAATCTTATGTGAAGATCTACAACTTTCATTAAGAAGTCATCCCCTGAAAATGCCGTTTTAATGGGCCATTGGTTCGTCGAAGATATAAATCGTTAGTGACACTACGAACCACTGATCCACTTGACCTTTTAAGCGCATGGCACACTCTTATATCCCTAAAAACACCTCTTTTAGGCCTCAAACGTGTCGTTACGGGATTTTGGTTAACCTATAATTCGCAATAAACCACCAAAATACCAAACGTAAATCCGACACGACACTCCGGTTACTAAACCGTACAAAAACTAGTAAAAACACATAAAAACACGATATTTTACAAAATAGTCACGACTTATATATTTTTATGAAATTTAGGAATTAATGACTTTAATTGATATAAAAGTGCTCGAAATGATATCAAAAGTGGGTTGAAAAGTTATAAAAATAACGGTGAATTTTTCCGTTATCACAACCCCCACTTAGCTTTTGGTGCGTCCCGAACAAAATAAGCGATAAAATAAAATGAATGAGGAAAAATTCATGAAGATAAGATATAAGGAACAACCCAGATGATACAACCAATCGAATCATACCCACACGTTAACTTTAATATAAATGTTTAACATAGTGAGTGTGTGACAAGCCTTTTTAATTTCCACTATCCTCTCTTGAATAATTCAAGCAAACACACAAATATCCATTCAGATAGTCCTAATGACTTTCCTAGGTATAAGCGTGAGCATTTCCACACAATGTCCTCCGTGTACTTATTAGGATAATCCCTAAAGCATATCATTCGATTTATCTTTGGGGATAGTCGAAAAATAACTTTTTTTTTTTTTAATAGAATACTAACATATCCAAACTCATTGCCAAAATCAACTATCTTTCAAGAGTCATGAGGTGAGATCGAATACGTTAATACCTATCTAACTCTTTTCTTTTTTCTTTTTTTTTTTTTTTATGTGTAGCATATGCCCTCATTCCCAGCAATAGGATGTTTCGTGATAACACCCTAGCTGGACTATTATCATCAGGCAGCCGGGAGCTTGTAAACCTCATAGTGGTATAGGACGTTTCGTGATAACGCCCTACCGCACTCAAATCATTGGTAGCTACAACCGACATATATATCTTATTTTGACATTCTTTCTATCACATTCAAACCTTGGATATTCACGATACATGTTCGAAGTTAGGTACTAAGTTATGCTATCTCTAGGATAAACCACTAGGATACTGAATGGAGTGCAGCTTTAAAATTTTTCACTTCAATATCAAAGGCTTACGTGAAGGAATTCATGTTATACAAATAGATTTCGGTTAAAATACACTTATGGTTCACATTGGTTATACATATCCAAATTGATCATTACATCTTTAAATTCATGAAATATATACCTTATACAGATTATTTTAATCAACTCATTAATGCTCGAAAGATTATCAAAAACTAAGGGTTTTTCTGATACAAAATAAACACTTAATGCCATTATTAGACTAACCTCGACTCTACCCCCACTTACAAACTTGCATTATCCTTAAATCATAGTGAATGAGATAGAGAAAAGACTTAACTTATAAACCTGGCGAGAAAAGTGCTACGAATCCCGTAATGACCATGAAAGCACGTCCCGAACCCCTGTACCAAAACAACCAAAACAAAGCAAACACGGGACATGGTCCTCGTGCCAAAGTATGCAATAGGGATATGGGAATAATAAGATAATGGCCATGTCACGTCAGAAAATTCGATAGGCAATATAATAGCTTTAGATGGAAACATAACCATCACGGGTAAAGCACGGAACATCTAAGCATATACGTATCATGGAGAGTATCACATGAGCATTTATTATAGTCAAGTCAGCAATTCATATATTCATTTTTATTACACACAGTTTTATTAAGGCGGGAATACTCACCACTATACTACGACGACCAGAAATTTGAAACAGACTAGATCATAAAAATGAAATGTGTGAAAGAGTATAGAGTCTTTTATACCCAGATCCTCAAGGGTTCAATAACCTAAGTCCAAGAAATGATACATTTGAATTTTTATCTTTTTTTCTCCATCGGGATTTTCGGATAACCACCTAATCATTCCCTCTTAATGAAATTCAAACATCCATCCTGAGACTTGGTTGTACTTTGTGTTCATCTTTCATACAGATTCTACATTTCATTAAGACTAGTCTTATCCAAATTATTATTATTATCGGGCTGCCTCCCGGTAGCGCTTTTGTTTAACGTCGTTGGCTCGACAGGGTGACTCTATCTGAGACTCAATCAACCAAAATCCGAACTTAAGAAGATCAACGACTTAAGAAAAGTGATCAAAGCGAGAACCATCGAAATTAAATTGTCTAAAACGTGCCTCGCTTGGTTCTCGATGCTATCTTCTCCCAAACCGTCGAACCTTCTTTTATCACTGTCGAACCATCTTCTTTTGAAAATCACCATAAAGCTCATCCATCGGGAGTATACAAATTGGACCGCAGAAAATTCATCCTCACAGAGTGGGCGAATGTAATAATCCGGGACTGTCATATCAAATATTACCAACTCTCCCGGTGTTCTACCAAAGATGGCCGATCACTCTCCTGCTCTTTTAACTCTGAAATCCTATTAAAGCAAACTGAATCCTCAACCTTATTCTCAACCTGAACTTCTTCAATGAGCACTTCATCTTTCCCAACCACCTCACATGTCTCTGCCTCTTTCACATACCTCACTAATTCAATCAATTCCCCACCCTGTCCTTGAAGATTTCTTATGGCGGAGTCAGTACTTACCTTGAACTCCTGCATGTCCAACAGTCGCTCTTCCAAGATCTGGTTCAATCGCTCGAGTTGCTCTATTTGACTGTCGGTGAATTCTTCTTGTGGCATGGGGGCGCACTGATCATATTGACTTTGATTCATCGGAGGTGAGTAGTAGTCCTCTTGCCATTCCGGACAGTCGATCGATGGTGAATATGGTTAAAGCTATCAACGTCTTTGAGTATGAACACCGTAATCTGATAAGCATTAGGGTTCGGGTAACCCTCGTAATGTTGTGGCTCATAACTTTCGAATAACCATAATCTCGGGTCTGGTATGCACTAGGGCACCGATAATTCCATGAACCTTGATTATTCTCTTTGTTGATACTGAGGCTCGAGACCTGAACCGTTGTTGATAAGGTTGGTAGGGGTATTGTTGTTCAGCTGAGTAGTTTTGATTGAAAAATCCATCCATTTAAGCTCAATCTGCAAGATCTCGAAAAACAACAATAAAACAATAAAAATTTTCTTTTTCTTTTTCTTTTTCGTTTTTTTTTTTTCAGTAAACACACGATATTTAGACCCCTCAAAAGTTATGGTTGCCGAAGGCCCTAATCCCAGCTTTAGCCAGGACTTACAAGATATCACCCTCCGAAGAGGCTAAGTACCAAAGTCGTATTCAAACCGAGTTCGAGGACAATATCACTTCAAAGATCCATAGCTCTTTGTCGACATCTAAATAAAACAAGAAAATAAAAACCTAGGCCCAAGCCTTCGGTTCACTTACAAGATATCACAACAATATCACAAATTTCCCGGCAACGGCGCCAATTTTGATGAGAGAAAAATACACCCACTAAAATATTGGTCCCCGCAACGGCGCCAATTTTGATGAGCGAAAAATTCACCCACTAAAATACATTTATAAAGACTATGAATCGTGGGTAAACTAACTCTCTAACCAAAGAGAATACCGGGTCGATTGCTAGGATAGCTACAGAGTACGAGGTCGTCCCAAGAGAAATGTGGTTGTGAGTACCAAAGCGAAACGTGGTTCTTAGTCTAAAGCGATCAAAGTTTTAGGTGGAGTTTTTATACTAATGCGAAAAATAAATTTTAACTAACGAGATTAACTAGGTGATTAAAAATCATAGCCGAGCCATGATCCAACAAAGTTATCTCCTCACAGAAAAACTTGATAAGGAGTGTGTTTTATCTCGATTCGGTTCATATGACATTCACGGGTGTCAACTCTTTATTCTTGCGTTAAGATCTGAACAGCTCTTACTTAACCCCCACACTAGGTTTATTAACCTCCTTTTTAGAGCTAACTCGCCTAACATGGTTGACCGTAATAAAAAGCCACTGAAAAACCTCACGTAAAAACATAGTTTTAACGTGTCACTTAGGTTGCCAATCTAACGATTAAAACTATAGTTTAGTGAATTTAAAACATGTTTCGCGCATCTCGTAAAAATAAGAAATTTCACTTAGGCATAGTCCAGATCTGTCACTTAGATTGTCAATCTAACAATCAGGACTATGATTAGTTAGTGATATCCATATCTCACATCTCACCGCAAAATACATTTATAAGCTCGATGTAACCGTGAACAAAGTTGTCAATTTTATTCAAAGTTATTAAAATGATCAAAACAAGTTTAAAACATGATTTTATCATAAAAACGTTAAATTAAGCACAACACAACTCCATCTCGTCTCCCGAGGGTTGATTTTACCCGTTTTTACATAATTCGGCTATGTTTAGTTTAACTACTCATATTAACGAAAATAACAACGAAAATAACAAAACGAAAGAAAACAAAACGAAAAAGATAACTACAGCTATATAGATATGCGTATAGATATATATATATATATAGATATATATATAGATATAGATATATATATAATATACGTATATATATATATATATTTATACTAATTGCATAAAATAAAAGAAAGCAATAAAAAGCGGAAACGAAATTATATTAAAACTATAACTAGTCGGGTTTTTACACCGACATTATAACGACATATATATTACATATAGGCCCCCAACATAAAAAAAATAGAAGCAGAAGGAGAAGGAGAAGAAATGGAGCAGGGGGGCATCGTTCTTGATCCTGAAGGCTCTGTATATATAGGCAAAGTTTGAGGCCGGACCGGGCCGGGAAAGAGCCGGACCAGGCCGGGTATCATCATCACAGATGACTCACCATGATTCTGGATCCTTCGATTGTGTATTTATTTGTAATAAAACTTCTAAAATTCATATCTTGAGTTGTAGACCTCCAAAAATTATGATTCAAACGTCAAAATTAAGCTCTCGGAAAATTCTTCAACTTTCATGAAGGACTCTTCTTCAGAAAACGCCGTCTTGATAAGCAATTCATACTCCGAACGTTTTGCGACATTTTCCCTAATACAAATCAATTAGCCACTTGACCGCCATTTGAGTTGTAGAAGTCCGATTGACTTGATTCAAAATCCATTGGAAAGCTTTCTTGAAGATATACAACTTTTATTAAGGAAACTTCTTTAGAAAATGTCGTTTTGATGAGCCATTCGTATTACGAAGATATTTCGGGATTTTTACTAATCCGAATCGATTAGTCAATTGACCATAACTTGAGTTGTAGAACTCCAATTGACGTGATTCAAAGGTGCATTGGAAATCTTATGTGAAGATCTACAACTTTCATTAAGAAGTCATCCCCTGAAAATGCCGTTTTAATGGGCCATTGGTTCGTCGAAGATATAAATCGTTAGTGACACTACGAACCACTGATCCACTTGACCTTTTAAGCCTGTGGCACACTCTTATATCCCTAAAAACACCTCTTTTAGGCCTCAAAACGTGTCGTTACTCGGGATTTTGGTTAACCTATAATTCTGCAATAAACCACCAAAATACCAAACGTAAATCCGACACGACACTCCGGTTACTAAACCGGTACAAAAACTAGTAAAAACACATAAAAACACGATATTTTACAAAATAGTCACGACTTATATATTTTTATGAAATTTAGGAATTAATGACTTTAATTGATATAAAAGTGCTCGAAATGATATCAAAAGTGGGTTGAAAAGTTATAAAAATAACGGTGAATTTTTCTGTTATCAGAGAGCGATCCATTCTTGGCTAGGGCTAGTTGCGAGTATTGGATGATATTCGTGTGTTTCAACTTGGTCTTGTGTGTGCGGGTGATTGGTTTTAGGCCAAGTAGGAGATTGTTGAAATAGTGTCCGGAGATTGTTGAAATAGTGTCCTAAACCGAATCGGGTTGGACTGGATCCGACCTGGTAGGATCATTTATACTATTTCTTTATGTTTATACATATATTAAATGTCTTTTCTGTTGTCTTATATTTGTTCTTTTAAAGAACCAATTGTGAATTGTTATATGATAACGTCCTTGTATTAAACTATGATAGAGAAACCATGATAGGAGATTATAGTTGATGGGATCTCTAATCACTTTAATAATTTTGATGCTTAAATGTCTCTAGGCTGATGTACTATTAAACAGTGCATTGATAGTATAAACAACCTAGCACGTATTAGATGTCTTTTGACTTTCAGGGCAGGGATAGATCTCGTCTATCGAAGTGTAGAGACACTTGGACTATACGTGGACGTGTATTAGAGAATGTGTACGTTAGACTGACGACTTACACTGTTAAGTGTCACACTATATGGCGGTTGTGTAATTATCCTTAGAACCGGAGTCAACATGACATCACGGTGTGGATTTTCATGCTTTGACACTAGTGAGGTTTCCCTTAGCCATGGGGCGATCATACGGTAGTGATTGGGTGTAATACTGAAGCATGCGGAGTATACATGTTTGGTGGTCTGGGAATCGCGTACCCTATCAGTAGGGGTGAATATCCGAAAGGGCCTCTTATAAGGAATATCTTACTCTCATGAATCTTTACAATGTGGAAGTAAATGATTACTTCAAGAGAGCATGATATCCAAATTATAAGATATTGTCGTTGATGTTTGATACTCGACAAACGAACGTATGGATATTATTACAGTGATAGGATTATATTTAAACGGTAACTGTTCCACATGAAAGGTAGTAGTTATTGTATTTGACTCTTCCGATGATTGGTGGTCACAGTGTGTTGTTACACGCTATCCCGTGATAAGTTAGGCATGAAGGGCATTTTTGTAATTTGCACTTTGTGCCTACGGCCAACTCATTCGGATGCCTATCGGGTCACACACATATGAACATCCATCCGGATTAATATGCGGTTATAGTTGATAACCAAATAAAGAATGTTTTATCTCAAGACTATAAAGGTTATAGTGGTAAATTAATATGGTGGTATTTATTTATTATGAATAAATATAATACAAGATATTAATTATGTTGATTAATTAAATATGTATATTGATACATATATTTCGAAATATTTTTATATATGATATACATGTATTTTGCAAATTAATTAATCATAGTATTCTATTAATTAAAGAAAATCTCAATTCCCAATTCTGTGGGGAAAAAGGGGACGTCATATTTTTTTGTATTGGATACATTTGAGTTGTGCAATTTAATTAATAAGATTACCATAATATTAATATTAGATATTAATTGATTTTAGAAAAATAGATTTATGTTAATAAGAAAAGATATATTCAATATAAGATATTGTCAATATATATCTTACGGAAAATATTTAATATAAGATATTGAATATTAATGAGATAAATCAATCAAAGGAATTTTAATTCCTTATTTTATTAGGAAAATATTTTCTCTCTCATCATTCTACTAGAAGCTAATCTCAATCAGGTTGGGAAGTGCATAGGGCACCCCACCGTCTATACAAGAGAATGGTTGGCTAGCTCTTTTGTACATCACACTTCCATGAGCTAATAGTTGTTGTGAAAAATAGAGAGCTTCTTGGAGAGAGTTTAGAGAGAGAGAAAAGGGTGGTCTAGCAACCGGATTTTCTAGAAGCAATCCATGATGGGATTCCAGCGGGCTGTTCGTGTGGATCACCGGTAGAGGCCGAACGCTTGGGCGACTCCGTGCATCGGTACTCTCCTTAGACGGTCAAAGCGTCGATCTTTTAGATCAAGCAACCACTGTCTACTAGCTTATTTTGTTTATTGCTTAAACGAAGTCGATCCTGGTCAAAGGAAATAAAATTTTGAATTCCGCTGCGTTCCCGCGTAGATTTCCTAACACATACTAGGATGAACACAGAAAAGAGAGAAATGATCAGAACCAGAGTCATAGATTTTCGAGGCAGCGGCTAGGCATGTCGCGGCTTCGGAAACTATTTCCTTTTTTCTGATCATAACATGTTTTAGGATGATAAATGACAGACTCTAACCTAAATAACAAATGAATAATTCTTATTCAGGTTTAATCAACATATTATCTACATTGGCCATTATCCCCGGCTACGACACCAAAATCTTGATCCATGTGTAAGCCACTAATACGCATGAAATACTATCAATAGTAATAGGTCAATCGTAGTATAGTAGGTGCGAGTCAATATCGATCCCACAGAGACAATGCACCATAGATAATCACCATTAAATCTAGACAAGAAGACAAATAACGGTCCCTTGACCAACATAAATACAAAAAAGGTAATTGATATATCTCTCCTTTCCGATCTCCTAACTTGGTGTCATTAATCTTTTTGTCTACTTTTCCTCGTAATTACCTTGATTAACCATAATATTTTCTAATTCAGTTTTAGCTACGGGTGCACTCTCATAATCTTATCTACTTCCATTGAAAGGACAATAGACGTCTATGTGCAGTTAACCTCCTTCGTTGGTTGTATTAGCTCACACGCAATAAGTATTAGAGATTACCGGCGCAAACCTAGTACCTCCTTAAGCAGCTATCGTGGATTGACTAGCACGTTCCTAAAGATTGATCAAACTATGTCCAAACTAACACTTCACCTTGCAAGTCCTTCATGTTAATTTACGAATACAATAAGCAGATTGGCCAGATCTAACCTACTGTTAATTAAACCTGTCGATCAATATAGCTGACGCCGAATCTTCAGATTAGGGAGACCTAGGGTTATCACGGCTGCGATATAGACCATCGCAGAACCGTCTACGATGGTTCCTTATTCTGAAATCTACATCGTTCTACTCTAATTATCTAGTTAATTACGATTCGTTTTGACATGCAGATCAATTACATCACGTTAATCTAACTAAATCTACCATGATTAAAAGACGAAGGACCGTTCAAAGCTTCATACCTTTATCAATGGTGACCTAGCTTGATCAACTCAAGCTAGTTGATGGATTGGAGGAGAGAACCAAGAACTCAAAGAAAATATCAAACTTCTTTATTTAAAAGAAAAAAAAATGTATATTGAAAAAGTCGATATGAATTGTATATTATGGTATATGTTACAATAAACTGGCACAGCCTTATATAGATCTGTAAACCGACCTAGTAGATATAACCTAACCGACTTAATGCAGATTACGGCTCTCTTATTTTCATGGCCTCCAAGTTGCCGCGGCTGCGGCTAGGGTTTCTGCACCCTCCGGGCCTTTTCCTGGTCCAGCTGACTTCATATTGACTTATTCTGACTTCGGCCCACTGTCTTTTCCTCTAATCCAGATCCATCTCCTTTAGCCCATAATATGGTGCTCCTGAAAATCATATAAAACGAGATGAAACAGTACCAAAAACATCGGGATAAAATGTAAAGATGCATAATTACTAACAGAGGAACCGGTATTAGGCAATCGACACGTATTTCGTACAATATTCCAGTTATCACTAATCAATTGAGCATGATTCGTGGCAAATAAAGATATGATTTATAGTATCATTTTCAGTGTGATAAAAAATCATATGAAGGCTGCTCACATGCTTTTATGATATATGAAAGACAATCTAGGCCAAGGCATTTTTTTTCCCACGCTGAGAATAACCTTGTTTGAAAAGGATTCACTGATAGTGATTGGGCTGGATGTCCTGAGACGAGAAGATCTGCTTCAGGCTATATGGTGTTCTTGGGAGAAGCTCATATCTCAAGGAAAGCTAAAAAGAAAAAAACCATTGCACTAAGTTCCTCAGAATATGTGTACAAGGCTATGGTATTTGCTACCTGTGAAATTCAATGGCTTGTTTATATTCTACAAGACATGCAGATACTTGTTCAGCTGCCTGCCATATTATTTTGCGACAATGCAAGTGCTATGCACATTGTCACAACAATGTTTTTCATGAAAGAATTAAGCACATTGATATTGACTATCATGTCGTAGAGACTAAGTCAAATCCGGGCTGTTTAAACTTCTACTTGTGCACACCAAGGAGCAGATTGCAGACATTCTCACCAAGGCTCCTGATGCTCCAATCATTTTTTATTTGTTAGACAAGCTAGGCATTTCCAAGATCTTTCAATAGAGTTCTAGTGGATAAAGGAATGTCGACTACAAGCTGATGTGCAAGAGGATTCACGTATCACTCTCAGCTTGAGAGGGTGTTACCATATATGTATAACGGAATGTTGATACTAGAGGATGTGCTCAACTAAACAACTCAACTTAGCAAGCAGATTAGCTGAGTATCAAGCATCCAACCGAGTATCAGCAGATCAACTGAGTAGCAGACACAACAGTTGATATGTTGAACAAATCAAAAGGCAAATTAGTTACAGTTTAACGTAGTTAGGCAGTTATTATGTTGTAACTTCTTCATAATTGATTCATGAGGTGTATACACTATAAATAACCAATGATCAGAAGATTAGTAACTTAACTCATTCGTTATTCTTGAGTAATAAGAAATCCGCATTTTATTTTATGTGGTGTTTTCAATTTCACAACTTCAACAAATATACCAATATGTATCACGAAATTGACATACATCAGTCAAGTAATTCAATTTGCGTAAAATTCGCAGGCTTTCGGCCGGCCTCATTTGTTAGGAAAAAAGGAATAAATAATATACATAAATAAATGTTATTTGTATAACGTCAATTAGTGTGATGTTAACAAAATCATAATCAATCTCTTTTCTTCAATGAAATAGTAACATTAAAGTACACGATTTTCTCCTTTGACATAAAGTCACTAAGAATCTCAGCAAATCTGCTAAACACCTCATCAATTATATTTTCACCGAAATGACTAGCGAGCAAGGGTCCGCATACGGGTCGAATAGTCTTTGAAACATTCAGTCCAGCGATTTCTAATGAATCGTGTTTTATAAGCTCATGGTCATCCACATTCCAATGAATATCGCCTAACCCTATGCGGCTAATGTTGAAAGATCCTTCTTCATCTATCAGTGCTTTCAACTCTGTTACTGAAGGGAAGTATATAGGCACATTGAACGAATCAAATTTCTCTTCCTCAATTATACCCTGCAAACAAGTAGTGACCTCTTAGGGATATTATTTGCATCCCTCCCGTTCTACCGCTACACTCACTTACCGGTGCATGCACGCACGACACTACTTTTACATAATTGACCTTGTGAAAATCAGTTCTGAAGCCAAAAAACAGACTTTCATAAGGTCGATTCAGAATTGACTCTGCGGGAAACTAGTTTTTGGCTGCAGAACCGAATCTCACAAGGTCGATTCTACTGTGATGCGTATGCAATTTGGTTTTATCGGTAGAGTCCGTGTGGTGCGAATAAATTACATTTCTTATTATTATTTTAAGATAGAATCAATAGTTTATACCTCATTCACCATATCGTTGATGGCCTTAGATAAAAGCCCAAAAACGCCTTGGCTCTTCCGAGCACCAGGATCTTCCAGTCTCCTCCCTAATAGTGTAACTACCATGCAGCCGTCAACAACCAGTTCCATGGCACGACATCTCAAAAATGTTGAGAAATCGTTACTGAATTGGTTCAAGTATCCTTTCACCACATTTGGAGGGCTTGTAGTTGATAAGTAGATGTTACCTTTGTTATCTTTTGCTTCTTCAGGAACCTAGGTTATGAAGAGAGATGTCGAATTATTGTCTATCACACACAAAAAGATTGTGTTGCTATCTCCCCTGAAATTAAACGACATATTATCTTGGAAAACCAAGTCATTACTTCATAAGTAAATCATTCATTTATATTTTTACACTTCATTTTGGGGGAATTCTAAATACACCGTCGGATCGCAAATTTTTAAATGGTTCAGGACTAACTATGACTTGATGTATAAGTAAATATAATTTATGGAAAATTAGGGATAATGACACAATCTGGAATATTTTTAAGTAACAAGACAGCTACATATTTTTATATAGGAGAAGGACAATCGCATAATTTTTATAATGAGAATGACAAACAAATGAATCGAAAATCAAATGAATCTCCCAGTGAATCCCGAAATCATGAATTTTGATGAATGAATTTCGACAATGAATCCTTAAAATTAGTGAATTTCAAAATGAATTTTGAAAATTAGTGAATTTCGACAATGAATTTCGCAATGAATTTAAATAAATGAATTTCAACACAAGTGAATTTCGACATAATAAATAGTAGTTTGTCCTTTATGCAAAAGTTTCAAAAGATTGTCTTCTACTCAATTGATGAAATATTTTTGTCTCTTCTCCTCATTCCCTATAATTTAATATGAACCCTGTTTGTAGATTAAAACAAACTAACCATTTAAAAATACGGTTAATTAGTCCCCCCAAAAAACCCAAAAAAAAAAGAAATATCTTTTCACACAGCAAATTATTCTGGCCTAATTCGAGTCAAATAACGATGATTATTCTGATTCAATTCGAGTCAGAATTTTAAAGGTTTTCTATATCCAATACCGGTCAGAAAGACTTTTTGACTAAAATTGAGTCAAGAAAACCTTTAACATTCTATCTGAAATTCGGTCAGAATCAACGAGTTTGTAAATTATTCTGATCCACTTTGAGTTAGAAAACGATGATTATTCTGATTTAATTCGAGTCAGAACTTTGAATGTTTTCCATACTCAATATCGGTCAGAAAGACTTTCAAACAAAAATTAAGTCGAGAATATTTTTAACATTCTGTTATGAAATTCGATCAGAATCAACGACGGTGAGAAAACGTAGTTTTTAAAAAGTGATAAAGTGGTGGTATTTTTGTTTGTTCTGATTTCTGAAATCACCTTAAAATCATTGATGTCGGACAGACCTTTCATTAAAACCAACCCTAGTAGATAAAGTACGGTTAAAGGAATCTATCAGAAAAATAAATTATATATGTATGAAAATGCTCCAGTGGTCATTGCTAGGCCCAGGACCTGCAGGTCTTGGCTGGGTTCAAATTCTAGTGGGGGCAAAATAATTATGCGTGTGTTATAGTGTGTTGTTCTACCGTTTGGGTCAAAAATATATAATACGCTCCTCCCCTGCTTATTTTAAATTGGTAGAATAATGTTTGCTATCTTCCTGTGCTATAATATCTGTAAAGGGCAAGGGAGCAAATGATGATACATACCTGAGACAACCAGTGTAGTGAAAAAGATGAGTGCACAAAGTGCAGACTTTGTGCAGGAAAAAGTCTTTCATAGAATGAACCAGGTACTCCGGTAATGAAACACGATCCGACACTACTACCCAGATCTTCCTTAAACCGGGGCATGTGTCTGAAGACAGTGTTAAAATCATTACTTGAAAGGTCATTCAGGTGTATCAAAAACTCGGGAGATTCACGGTCTAAACATCGACGTATTCGATCAACTGCCTCAATGATCTGAGAAACTGCATAGAAAGTATTGGGTCCACTTGAACAACCCATGTCTGCAATGCATAAGGTTTTCGGAAAGAGCCTGCAGTAAACATCTTTGATGGCATCTTCAACTATCGGCTTTGCATTCGTTATAGCCTTACGCTGTCAAAGCCATGCCAACAAAAAGCTTAAATTTAAACTATAATCGATCTATTTGTTTGGGCACCACATCTCGGGAAAATTTCGAATAGTAACTACTGTAATTAAAGTACCTGAACTGAAGAGTTATTGGCATAACTTTGTTCCCCGTTTCCACCATTCATATGACTGACTCGTATAGCTCCCATTCTTCCCTGCCTTTGGCTCATTATCTGACCGTATATGTCTCACTTATTTTTGTAATTTATGCACATAGATAAAAAGTTGAGTGCGCTTTTATTTATAGCCATCCAAAAATTGTACAATTGTCGGTGGGCAAATAGTTATTTGGAGCTTCCTCGCATTCAATTGTTTTATTTAGGTCACATTTTTCCCATAAAAATGTGGGAAACGGGAAAATCGCAAAATTGGACTCACAATTTTAGACTGGTATTAATTTTGGTTACACGATTTTAATTTAGCAAAACTGGTCCGTTAATTTTGTGGTTATACCAAAAAAAAAAAAAAAAAGAAATCATAAAATTCTAATTTTGGGATTTTGGTCCAATTACTTAAATAAAAAAACATGTCAATTTCACGACAATGCGACCAAAATTGCAATATTAGAATCGTATAAGACCTTCCCTCAAAAAAAAAAAAAAAAAAAAAAAAAAGGATTCGCATAAGACCAAAATTACCAAATTGTTTTAGTTATGAGACCAAAATTGCTAAATTATAATCGAATGAGACCAAAATTTGTATAATTCTAAGTTATGAGACCAATATAACTAAATTAGAATCGTATGTGACCAAAATTGGTATCGCCCCAAAGTTATGAAACCAATTTTGATTCAAAATTTCATGCAAGTGGCTTAATTGAACTCATTGTTAGTTTGCGAAAAGTATGCAAAAAGAAGAAAAAAAAAGAAAAAAAAATTCCCGGTCTTTTCACGTACACACTCATGACATGTTTATTAACATGAATCATTGACATGTTTATTATATGATGTGTTACGTCTATCTCATATTATCCTTTCCTTTTCATATTTGTGCGGAAGGCATTGCTTCTTTGCTTGATAGACTTTTGTGTGGAATTTCTTTTTAGGAGGAATGTGGAAGTCTAGTTTCTCATTTGTTGTATTTCATAAAAAATGCGGAAGGGGTGGTGGATACTTTTATGGACCTCTTTAACAATACAGGCTACTTTCAGAGCAGGGAATTGATTTCCGTAAGTCTAGCCTCTATTTTAGCAAAGATCTAGTGGCGGAGGAGCATGAGTGTATTTTTGATTTTATGCAGATTCCAATGGGCGGCGGCTCTAGGAAATATTAGGGGCTACCATTTATGACTGGCCATACTAAGCGGTAGGTGTTTAGTTGTCTTAGAGAGCGGATTTGGAAAAAGATGTCGGGGTGGAAGGATAAAATCAAGTCATCCTCCCACCACAAACCTCCGCCATCCTCCCACCACAAACCTGCTCTACCCCGTCCAGCCAAGTCATTGCCCTCCACTCCGCCTCTCCACCCCCACCCCCCCACCCCCCCTCAAATTGACAAACACAAATTATTTGGCATGGAAGCTTTAATTCTCAAGCTTACTCTCTGCTTACAAATTGATCGGGTATATTGACGGTACGCTCCCCGAACCTGCAAAAACGATTACAGAAGCTAATGCCACTAAGGTCAATCTGGCCTATGATTTATGGTATAGTCAGGATCAATTGATCCTCAACTATATCCTCGGCTCTGTATCTGTGGATAATGCCACCTTGGTTTCTCATGCCAACACCGCCAGGGAGGCATGGCAAGCACTTGCCGATGTTTATACGAGGCCAAGCAGGAGGCGAATCAAACAGCTGCAGCACCATCTTCGGACCATGACAAAAGGACCTCTCTCGATCAGTGGCTACATCTCCACCGTTAAATCCAAATATGATGAATTAGCAGCCCTCGGCTCGAAGGTTGATCCGGAGGATCTTATTGACATTATTTTGCAGAATGTTGTGCCCGAATACGCAGACATTGAAAGGGATGTTCAAGCACGGTGACACACTAATTTCCCTCGATGAATTACACGAGAAATTACTAAATTTTGAAGCCGGGTTTCTTCGAGCACAAACCGCCATCTCTGCCCCTGTTTACAGCGCTTTTGCGGCTCAGCCCTTCCTGCGTCCACCACAACAGGCAGCATGGGGACGCCCACTAGCTCCACGTCCGCCCCAATTTAACCCCCAGGCTGCACCACCGTTCCACTCTCAAGCTGTTCCACCATGTCCTCATGATTTTGGGTCCTCTCGTCCACCTTATCAGCCATGGCCCTAGTTGGGCAAATGCCAATTATGTGGTACTCATGGGCACTCTACAAAACGTTGTCCCACTTATCCGTTTTTTCAACAAGCGCAATCCAGCCGTCCTCTTACACCTCGTCCACAAGCTCACCCGGCTCAATATAATCCCACTCCCTGGATGCTTGATAGTAGAGCCTCGCATCACATGACCAGCGACCCAATCTCTTATCTCTCCATGATCCTTATGTCGGTAATGATGAAATTGCCATTGGTAATGGCACTTCTCTTCCCATCTCTCATATTGGTTGTGCCTCCCTTTCCACCCCTACTGCCTCTTTTCGTTTAAATAATGTCTTATGTGTACCTACACTTTCCCAGCATTTATTATCCGTTTCCAAATTTTGTTCGGATAATCATGTCATTATTGAATTCTTATCTGACTCCTTTCTTGTGAAGGATCCGCATTTAGGCACTTGTCTCCATCAGGGCCAAGCTAAGGATGAATTTACTATTGGACTAGCAGATCTCTTTTTGATTTTTCCGTCAATAAAGCCTCCCCCACAACATGGCATCATCGTTGTGGCCACCTGGCATTTCCGATCATTCAACATCTAGTTAAAAATAAATGTTTTGATTTATCTTATGTTTCTTTATCGCCTTGTGATGCCTGTTTGTGCAATAAAAGTCATAGGTTATCCTTTGGTAATTCTACTTTACATTCCTCCCATCCCTTAGAGGTTATTTATTCTGATGTTTGGACTGCTCCTATTTACTATGTTGATGGATTCAAATATTATGTTATTTTTGTTGATCATTATACTCGATATGTTTGGCTTTATCCGCTGACTCGTAAATCTGAGGTGTCTGTAGTCTTTGAGAAATTTGTGTTGCATGTCGAAAAAATTTTATCTTCTAAAATTAACTGTACACCGATAGTGGCACTGAATATATTTCCCTCCGTCCCTTTCTCTCTTCCCATGGCATCACTCACAACACCTCCCCTCGTCACACCCCTCAACACAATGGTATGTCTGATCGTCGTCATCTTCATATTGTTGAAACTGCCTTTGCCTTACTCCAACATGCCTCTATTCCTCTCAATTACTGGTCATATGCAGTTAACGCTGCTGTTTATCTCATTAATCATATGCCCACTCATGTTCTTGCTATGATCTCTCCCTATGAGAAACTTTTCTCCGAACCTCCAAACTATAATAAGCTTCGCATCTTTGGGTGTCTCTGTTATCCCTGGCTTAAACCTTACACTAATCACAAACTTGAGTCTAACCCCGTTCCTTGTGTCTTTCTTGGCTACTCTGTCACCCAATCTGCATATCTCTATTATGATCTATCTTCTCACCGCCTCTGTGTCTCTCGCGATGTTCGTTTCGTAGAAGACCACTTCTTATTTCTTACCTATTCCTCTTCCCTTCCCTATTGTTCCATCGAACCCTTCCTTTCTTCCCTTCCTACCTCAGTCCCTCCTCCACCCCCTCAGCTCTCTTCTCCTTCTCCTTCTCCTCAACTCGACCTTTCTCCTTCTCTTTTTGCCCCTTCCTCCCCTGCCTTACCTTCCACTTCATCCCCTGATGTCCCTTCCGCTTCCGCATCTCCCCCTGAACCGTCCTCCCATATCCATCCCATGACCACTCGAGCTCGAAACAATATCTTCAAACCCCTTACCCTTATGAACCTCTCCACTCAGCTAGATTCTTAGCTCTCTGATATTGAGCCTGCTACCTATAAACAGGCGTTAAAATCTCCTCACCGGCATCAGGCTATGTCTGACGAGTTTGATGCCCTGGTTCGCAATGGTACTTGGTTCATGGTTCCCTATGATGGCTCTTTTAACCTGGTTAGCAGCAAATGGGTTTATCGTATTAAGCATAAATCTGATGGCACCATCGAGTGCTATAAGGCTCGAATAGTTGCCAAAGGTTTTACGCAACGTCCGTGTATCGATTATTTTGAGACTTTCAGCCCTAATGTCAAACCTACTACGGTTCGTTTAGTTCTCAGTCTTGCATTTTCTTCGGGCTGGGTCCTTCGTCAGCTTGATGTCAACAATGTGTTTCTTTAGGGTACTCTTACTGAGGATGTTTACATGGATCAACCTCCAGGGTTCGAGGATTTGGATCATCCTCATCATGTGTGCAAACTCCACAGAGCAATCTATGGTCTTAAACAAGCTCCTCGGGAGTGTTATCAGGAGTTGAAGTCCTTTATTCTCAATCTTGGCTTCTTTCACTCTGCTGCTGACACTTCACTCTTTATTTATCGTATGGATTCCCTTATTACTATTATACTTGTCTATGTCGATGATATTATTTTTACAATTACGTCTTCCGCTAATATTCAGCAGGTCATTGATCAGCTCAGCTCTCGGTTTTTCGTTAAGGATCTTGGGGATTTATCGTATTTTTTAGGGTTGAGGTTACTCCCAACTCCTCTGGTGATCTTTTCACGCAGACCCACTATATTCAGGATTTACTTCGTCGCACCAATATGCTTGATGCAAAGCCACTTGCTACTCCGCTTCCTACCGATGCTATCTCTTCGCTTAATGCCTCGGCTGCCCCTCATGATAATATCACTCAGTTTCGTCAGGTTCTCGGGGCTCTTCAGTATTTACTTTTCACCCGTCCTGATATTGCTTATGAAGTTAATAAGTTGTCTCAGTATATGCATTCTCCTACGGTTCTTCATTGGACGCTTGTTAAGCGTCTCCTTCGTTATTTGGTTGGCAGGATGTTTCATGGTTTACAGCTTTTTACTTCTTCTCCGCTAGATTTACATGCCTTTTCTGATGCTTACTGGGGTGGTAATACGGATGAGAACTACTCTTCCACTAGTGCTTATCTTGTTTTTATTGGCCAGAACTTAGTTTCTTGGAGCTCCAAGAAGCAGCTGATTGTTGTTCGTTCATCCACTGAGGCCGAATATTGCTCTGCTGCCTAAACTGCTGCCGAATTAACTTAGGTCTCGTATCTCTTTACTGATCTTGGGTATCCTCCCTGGTCTACTCATGTCATCTTTTGCGATAATGTCGGCGCTACTCAATTATCTGCCAATCCTATCTTCCATTCACGTATGAAGCATGTCGTCGTTGATTATCATTATATTCTGGATCAGCTTCAGAATGGTCTGTTACGTGTCTCTCATGTCTCGATTGCTTACCAACTTGCTGATGCACTTACCAAGCCTCTCTCTCGGTTGCCGTTTACTCATTTTCATACCAAGTTGGGCCTTCCCCTGCCTGCTCGTAGTCCCACTTGAGGGGGCGTATTAGGGAATTATACTTATTGTAATTATTATGTATTTAGTATTGTATTTATTATAGATTCTTCTAGAATACTTTGGGAATACTCTACATACTTGTATATATTGTACTATATATTACACAGGAAATCAATCAAAGCAGAACACTTTCCTCAATTATCTTAGCACTATCATTATGAAATGTTTAAAATTACCTTCCACTCTTATTAAGGAGCTAGAGCGTGAAATTCGAAGTTTCTTTTAAGGAGATACCAAGGCTAAGAAGAATGTTCACTGGCATAATCGGGAGACATGTTGTTTTCTTAAGAAACTTGGGGGTTTGGGTTTTCAGGGTTTGGAATGCTTCAATTTGTCTCTACTACCTAAGAAGGCTTGGAGGTTGTTCTCTTATCCTACAACACTTTCTAGTAGTGCTCTTAGGACGAAGTATTTTCCAAGCTCAGGCTTCTAGTCGGCCACACCTGGGCATCAGCCTTCTAACCTGTGGTGAAGCCTTTGAGATGGCCGGGATCTTTTGATTATAGGGCTATGTTAGCGCATTGAAGATGGTAGTTCTATTTTTGTTTTCCATGATGCATGGGGTTTCTTGTCCACCATTCTTTTGCATGCCTGTCACATCACATCAGCTGCCTACGATTTGTAAGGTGGAGGGTTTAATATGGCCTTATAGTCGGAGATGGAATACTCCTTTGATTAACTATTACTATGATTGGGAGGTCGGCTCAATTATTCATACAACAATAGCTAACGACTTTACTCAATATAAGCTTATTTTGCAATATGATGAATAAGGGTATATATTCGATGAAGTCAGGCTATTTCTTGGCGCTTAGGCTATATAGTGCGGTGTTATCTCCGGCATGCCCATCATCTTCCGTTGGTTCTGATAGAATTTGATGAGGCATGTGGAAGGTCTTAGTTCCTCTAAGAGTTCATCACTTTATATGGAATTTCTTACTAAATTGTCTTCCTATTGGCCACAATTTACTTAGGCGCAATATCGTGGATGGAGTCTGCATGTCATGCAATTTGGAGATGAAAACTTTGCGGCATGCGTTGTTTCGATTGTGACTATGCAATACCAGTTTGGAATGCATCGATGTTCAGAGATAGATATTGTTTCCATGGTTGTGTAAAGATTTTTTCTCATGAGTTATGTGTGACTGTATGGAGGAGGAAGTTTCCAAATGCTGCATGTTGATGTTACGAGGTGCAGTAGTGGTTTTTAGGGCACAACTATCTATGTCTCTAGAATTGTTACGAGCTCCGTAGTGGGTGCAGTTGAGTATGGTCAAGCTATGATTTCTTTGGGAGTGACTCGACAACCAATACATCTGGCGGTATGGAGTATGCCTCTTTCTAGATGATTGAAGTGTAATTTTGATTCTTCTTCTTCAGAGGGTGGTTCAGGCATTGGGATCATCTTTAGAGCTATGTGGAATCTATACTTACGTCCTTCTACTATCTTCTTGACCCAGGTATTGGGGTGGAAATCTTGGAATTGAAAGCATTTCTTACGGTGCTTACGAAGACGGTTCATCTTGGGGTTGTGTCATTGATGATCGACAGTGACTATCTTCGGCTATCCAGTTGTTGTCTTCTTCATCATAGGATCTTTCGGTCCAAGTTGGTACAAGATTGTTTAGCTTTGGTGCCTAGTTTTTTCTTTCTAAATTTTATTTCTTTAAGTGCACGGGGAATGTTTACATCCATTCACTAGCTTGATATGGATTGTCCTCCCCATGTGTTACATGTCGGGATAAGTACTCTCCGAATGATGTTCTTGTTAGAATTGGTATATCAATCCGGAAAACAAGAAAAGTGGAGAAGAAGAAGGCTCTTGCATTATCTAACAACAATATGTGGAAGCTTAGGGTTTAGGTTACAAAAGAGAGGCTATATATCCAAAGTCACAAAGAATAAAATTCCCTTATGGAAAATACTACATATCTAATGTAATATTTATGCAACTCCCCCCTCAAACGCGATGGTGCAGCAAGAAGCATAGAGATTTTGTCAATGAATAATCTATGACGCTCGATAGTATGAGACTTCATGATGAAATCAGCCAGCTGCATACAAGACGGAGTAAACAGTAAAGAAATAGTGCCATGCTGAAGATGATGTCGAGTGAAATGAGAAGTCGATCTCAATATGATTGGTGTGCTCATGAAAAACTGTATTGTATGCAATCTGAATAGCACTTTACTGTCACAATACATCGGTGTGGGAGAAGAAAATGCAACACCCATGTCGGCCAACAACCAACGCAACCATATAATCTCATGCCTGGTAGAAGGCATAGCACGATACTCTGCCTTGTTCAAGAGCGTGAGACTACATATTGCTTCTTGATCTTCCATGAAATTAGAGAATCCCTTAAAAATATACAATAACCTGTTGTTGATCTTCGATCAGTTGAATCACCAGCCCAATCTGCATCCGAAAAAGCACGAAGCTTCAAGGATGAAGTTGAAGTAAACAAAAGACTCCGATGAAGAGTTCTTCATAGATATTGAAGAATGCGCACAAATGCCAGCCCAATGTACAGATGTCGGGCAAGAGACAAACTGGCTAACAATGTGAACAACATAGGCGATATCTGGGCGAGTGATCGTCAAATATACAAGGCTGCCAACAATAGAACGGTATAGAGTAGGATCAGAGAGAGGATGGCCATCAGTCGGAGTATAACGAGAGTTCAACTCAAGGAGAGAATCAGCAACACGAGTGTCATCAAGTCGGGCATGATGAAAAATGTCGGCAGCATACTTGGACTGAGAAAGGAGATAACCTTGTGGTGAGGAGGCTACCTCAATGCCTAAAAAATAACGTAAAGGACCCAAGTCCTTCATATCAAAGCAGTGAGACAAGGTTGCTTTCGAACTCACAATACCATCAACATCATCACATGTATGATCATATCATCTACATATAATAGACGAAGAATACGGCCTCCAGAAGTCGATCTAACAAATAATGTTGAATCATGAGGACTAGAGGTAAAACCAAGAGAAGTGTCAACATGTGAGAATCTCTCAAACCATGCACGAGAGGCTTGTTTGAGGCCATATAAAGTCTGAAGGATGCAGGTTCTTAGATCTAACCAAGTTAGATCTATACGCAGCGGACGGATCACGATTTACATATCATAAAACATAATCAAAGGATTTAACAACTACAAGGGGGTTAAGATCATGTTACCAATAGTAGGAAGAGAAGCCAAGATCTTCCGATGTGTTCTCCAAACGGCGGTTGGTGGACACCCTTCTTGATACACGAACCTCTTTGATATGCAACACCAAGAAAAACCCCAAGTTTTTCTTCAACCGGGTGCAGCTAAGAATTGAACTCCTTAGCCTTTTTTTCTTATAAATTTCGTGGCTTTCACTACCCTTAGGGCTCGGGGAGAACTCTCTTTTTATAGGCAAAATCCAAGAGAGAAAACCTATACCCAATCGGTTTAACAAAATAAAAGAGATAATCTAAATATTATTATCCAATAAAAATAAGAGATAATTATAATCTTATAATAAGAAAATATAATTATCCTTATAGTTAAGAGATAAATAATAAATAAATTATTTTCTTTTATTTATCCAATTAATTATTTAACAAATAAATAACTAATTACACAATATGTCATTATCCAGAAAATTAATTTCTTGGAAAATCCGAGACATATTGGCGCCACACTAAGCTCACTGCGCCACGTAAAATGTCTTTTTCATGTATTATATTATTTAAATTTCAACTAAATAATATTCATGCATATCAATTAATTAGCCCACCAATTAATTCTCAATGAGGCCCAAATTACAAGATTATTAGTCCGAATTACAGAAGCCACATCGGGGACCATGGACCTATAACCAGTAGCTCCAATAATTAATTATTCATCGAACAGAATAAGTACATTAATTATTAATTCCGGGATTACGCCACCATAAACCCGAAACCGAACTCTACCGATTATAGATGTATACTTATATTCAACCCATAGAGTGAATAAGCGTCCATTGATATAATCACTACATACGGATTAACCCTCCATAGACTGTCCATTTTGAGTGGGAAGTCCCCGTGAACCCGACTCAGAATATCTTATCCTTATTTACCATTAACCCCCCAGTGATCAATTAGTTCACATATCTGACTAGTAGCTAATTAGTCTAACATGAACTGGGCCCATCGATCATTTTCTTAGGGCTAACAAATAAGGGGACTATCTCTACTTCCCGCAGGAAGGAATGGATTCCATGTCTCAGAAAAATCGAAACTCTCATCCGGAGATAGTGCCAATGAGAAGTGGCTTGGAACACATATTAAAGTGAACCGTAATTAACACATCAAACACTACCCCGACAAGCAGCGATCCTCGTGATCACCTCAGGATTAAGGTTGATCCATATATGATCATCTAATGATTTAATAAGATTCCTCGATTACGGAATTATACCAAGAAATACAGATTAAATCGGTCCAAATTTATATGAATGCCATCATATATAAATGCCCCACGTAGGTACCCTCTACCGACAAATCGGATAAGACTATCACACCCTAAGGTGTTCAGGCGCATTATTGGTGTTTTAATCAAGAGACCCTAAACTCGATTAAATTCACCACGGACTAACAGATTTAAGTATATCTCCACTAACTCAATCCTCACGTGCAATCCATACACTGAGTTAAGTGGTTACATACAGATATACTTAGGGTTTGCAGCAGTGTATTACTTTACAAGCACAAAGCAAGTAACTAAAATTAGATAAATTCTGTCATCCATTATTAAAAACAATTACACAAATTGTCTTTCGGGCACTACACCTAACAATCTCCCACTTGCACGAAATGACAAGCAAGGATTGTTTTTAGAGCACACCACACCCTTTATCATCTTATTCACAACACTCTCCCACTTGCTCTAAAAGCAGATGAGACATATCCATCAATGCCGTACCCTCCAAGCACTCGACTTGGTACACTGATTAGCTAGGTTGTCGACTCGAGAAGATTTTTAGGATTGAAACGTAGCCGGTCCTTCCAATCAGGTGGTACTCTCTCTCAATATGCTTTTGACTCCTTATGACTGAGAAGATCCTTCTAAGCTATCTCTTCACTGTTTTCACGATGAAGTGATATCGGCTTATCGACCGGAATTACTTCCAGAACCAAAAAGGAAATTCTTAAGCACTATGAGTAAACACTGAGCCCGAGATCAACTTAATGATCATCCTTAATCGACTACAAGTCGAAATCGATTGTAGTCAACCATATTCAAGTTTGCACCGAATATACAAGCATATGATTCCTCGTTCTCTAAAGATACTTGAGGACGTACTAAACCGCTATTCAATGCTCGAATCCGAGATTTGATTGCAATTGACTCGTGTTAAGCTGACTTGCCCTTATCCCAGAGAGACTCTATCCCATTTTCTCTTTATCCGAAGATTTGGAGAAACATTCCTGAGAGGTAGGGTAGGACAACTCTCGATGAATGCTGCAACCATATATGTATAATCATCTTATTCAATAAGATCGGTGGGATAGCCAATGACTCATTCTCATTAATTTGACCGAATCAGATTCTTAGAACATAGTCCAATTCTCTCATCCAGAGAATCTTGGCGTGTCAGTTTCCGACTTCAGATAGCACACCCATGTTGTTTCCAACCGTTTCAGTATTATCATTCATGAACACTAATACTACCAATATTGATATCCAGTCTACAAAAGACTTATTAATATTTTGGTCAAGTCCACATATTTTAAAACATGTGACTTTTAAATGACCGAGAGGTTCTCTTAAATCCACAAAGGATATAAGCCATGTCAGGCTTCCTACCAATGGTTCTTTCTGAATAAATTAAGATATCGTTAGTCTCGCAAAAAAAGGTATTAGGGAATCACCCCTATCTTCTGCTTTGTAACGAATCCGTTATTCATTCTTAGCTAAAACCCTTCTGTTCTGAATGAATTCAGATTTCGTTGTTCGGCAAGAAAGTCTTAGGGAATCACCCCTATTTTCTTCTTTCTAACGAAATCAAGACTGAGTGGTGAGAGAGTTCAAGGTCTGGTTAACTCTCTACTTTTTAGGGAATCACCCCTAGACCACTCGACTTTGTCTTTGAAAGTTAAACTTTCCTATTCATTCGACTCTTTTCGGCGTAGGACCAATTACTCCCCATCGGGCCTGAGACACTCGGTGGTTCTACAAGAGGTGAACAGGCTGGATTACCACAACTCCATACACAGGATAAGGTTTTCAACCAACCTCTCGATCGTAATCTGTCATGCGACCCACAAAGAGCCACAAGTTATCAATCACCTCAACAGACTATAAAGTCCACACAACCATAATGGGTCAATGGTTAAACCATACTCCCACCAAGCGTTACGGTGGATTGACATTCGATCTAGTAGTATATATCGGTGTAGTCACCAACAACCGATGTTGGGCGTGGTCCGATTAAATCGATAGTAACTTCCTTTGGGTAACCGTACTCCAAGGTCTAAGGTCATTACTTATAGATTCTATCGGAAGAATTGTGATGATCCAACCGCCACTTTCTCTCGATCTCAAGAATCTTACAACCAACCTTCACTCGCCTCATTAAGGCATTTCACGAAACAGTCAAAATCGAACGTATCATAAAA
Source organism: Gentiana macrophylla (assembly GCA_026214975.1). Classification (NCBI taxonomy): domain Eukaryota; kingdom Viridiplantae; phylum Streptophyta; class Magnoliopsida; order Gentianales; family Gentianaceae; genus Gentiana; species Gentiana macrophylla. The sequence goes on from CM047808.1 coordinate 31,456,817, forward strand.
ATCTCCATCCTACCTTCAAGCATTAAATGCTAAATTCCTACATTTACGAAATGGTGTGAACCAAATTCACTCCTTATCCATAAATTCACTAGCATCTTCTAGGTAGACTTCTCGGTTTACATAATAATGTTAACCGTTATTTTGCAACCAATTATCTTAATCGAGTTTAGCGATGTATTGTAGTACATCAATAACTATATAGGGCAAGTCTATGGTTTCTTTCTCAAGAGAAACATTCCACTTAGGAGGTAGGTGAGCATCACCCCAAGACTATGCTATAGCCTATTTACGAGCATGGAATACTCTATTCTCTGCTAAAATCGAGAGACTCCTCCTCGTATTCTTTTGATAAACTAAATCACGTTTTGAGTAGTTATCGACAAAATGTCACCACTCAAAAACTCCCACTAGCTTGTATCTCTCACTAGACCCGAAGGTCATGATGAACAAGCTATGTTACCCCTTCAAATCTATTACCCTCTCCCGATTGAAAGGAAACTTAGTCAAGGTTCTTTTGAGATAGTGTTCCTAGACTGAGAGATAGGAATCACCCTTAGCCAGTCGTTAGGTCTTATCTCTAGGATATATGCACTAATTAATAGATATTGAAGGGTCGTTTATCTTAATACGGAAACCATTCGCCTATAACAGTTTAAGATGTGTTACATATACCTTTTCAGCATTTCTTAGTGGTTCTGACTTTATCAAACAAAAGTCCGAGTCTCGGATTCGTACTACAAATGTCATTTTCACTTTCTATGAGGTAACAATATATCAAGTTGAAAGTGAATCCATTTGTTTCAACGAATCTGTAAACAGAAAATAAATTTTTCTGTGATATTCAAGGATAGAATCCGAAATTCATTTCCTTATATCACTCCCACTATTGTAGCTGAAATTATTGCCCGTTGTTACTCTATTAATCGTTAATGCACAGCTTCCTTGTTATTCCAAAGAACTAAGCTATCGAGTCAAGTTACTCGATTAAGAAAGTCGCTAAGGATTCATTGGTTAGTGATGCGAAATCACTTTCCTTATCCTATACTTTCTTTAATTAATGTTTCGGTTTAGCCTCAAAACTTTAGTTAAGATGATTAACACTTACAGACATTCTTTCCCATTCTCAACTTTCCTTAAAAGGAAATAGTCTTGAACTAGCAGTTTCAATTGAGTAGACACTACTCGTGAACTGTGGGATGTCTAATGAAAGCTTACCCAGTGGGACTAATTTTCTAAATTAGAAAAACATAAGACAAAAGCTCCCACTAGTTTATCGGTTCCAAATACCGCCTAACTAGCGACACTTTAATTTATGATTCTCTAATTTTTCTATTAGAAAATTTCTCGTGTAGACACTACACCATTAAAATTCACTAGAAGAATTTTATCGTCCCAATCATCTTTCAAACTGACTACAGTCGTCTCTCGATCAACACGATTGACAACAGTGACATCCTTATTTACGTCACTTAAGTCTTGAAGGCTCCAGAGAAATATCTCTTCCGAGAAATTAATCGCATGTAAGATCAATAAGTACAACGTTCTAGTTACTTACCACTTTTTAACGAAGTCATTACTAGTAAATTTTACACTAGCAGTCTAGCACCCTAGAGAGATATATAAATAGTTGTAAATAAAATTGACAGAAGATAAATCCAAATCATACACTACTAATAACTTTTAGGAACATAAACTAAGTACTTATAGTCTATCCTACCATTCCAAGGATTTAATCTAATGCCTCAGTGCCGCCTTAGGGTAGGTCAAAGAGGTTTCGATTAATATTGAAGATCAACTTGAGAATCGAACATCTCATTTGTGATCGTCAATCACCTTTCCTTTTTCAGCCAAGGTATTACCAAAATACCTTTTATGAGTGTGACCCTCTTGTTTGAGATCTTTAGATAGACCCAGTGTGCCGCCTAGGGTCGGTCGGTGACTCAAATGAGTACCCAATATCCTATCCTTTCGGAGACCAAGCCTTGAATTTTGATAACGGTGAAGGCCTTCCTTAGGGGGCCAAAATCAAAGCCGGCAAGAGGCGTCACCATTCTCTCACGTTGCTTGTGTCAACAGTAGAGGCCGTGGGGTCGGCTGTTGCCTCTCCCGCTCCCACTCAATATTTTGAAAAATTGTTGGGTTTACTGATAACGTTTTTGGACTTGATGTTACATTAAGGAACAATAAATCATAAGCCCGAATGTTGTCGGTTATGTAGGCTAGCCCACCCGACCTATTCGTTAGAACATATGTGACCGTCCGGACGGGTCAAGGCTAGAGAGCTCCGTTGAGCCGTAGTGGCTCTTCGGATGGCTCGATGATTGCGGACCCGTGCAAACGCCACACGTGGAGGGTGAAGTCGATTGAGCCGTAGCTACCGTTGACCACCCAACCGTGGTTAAACCACTTTCGAACTGTTTTTGCCCGTGATTATCCAATCCTTAAACACCAAACTTTCACGTAGACACTACGGAACAAAAACGTAATCTCGCCTTGGTAAGGTGGAATTCACCGAGAATCCAACACCTTAACCACGCGAGGTTTCGGGATTTTACTCCTTATGCTTTCGCAGAGTGGGATTCACCGAGAATCCATCACCCAACCTCGACGATTGAAAAACCCGTGTTCCTCGGTTTTACCCTAATTAGTTTCTAATTAATATCAAACAATTAATTAAAACTAATCGCGTGTTTTATACATGCCTAACTAATTCCTTGAATTAATTTCTACATGTATGCATATGGAGTGGAATTCATGATATGATGCATGTCATGGCAACTTTCCGGTTCTACTCATACAATCTACACATGTATACTAGTGCGGAAAATAAACACCGAGATGGACCGTTGGCACCCCCGTAACTAATCTATTCGAAAATAAATTAAAACCCTAATCTGCAGCTGTTTAGATACTTCGACGATCGGCATATCAAACGAACTCGTATCGGGATGAAACTTTCGATATCTGATCTTCATTCTTCGGACTTCAAGATGGACGGTCGGATCGGAGCTTTGACTTGTCAATCTTCCTCAGTGAGCCGCCCAACTTGCTGCTGAAACAGACTCTTACAGCAGCGCATCATTGACTTCCCGAGGCCGATTGGGGATCTAGATGAATCCCGATCGTCCTGAAAATTTTATCTTACGTCAAAAACTCCATGATATGCGATCGGACCGGTCGGATTTTAATGTGAACGGTCCAATTGTTCCCAGAAAATCGAAGAAGTCACAGTTAGGGTTTCTGTGAATCCTGCGTTTTTCTGTTACAGCAGCCACTTTGCAGCAACGAACGGATACCCAAACGGACTCCGATCGACACCAAAATTTGTGGGATTGTTCATCAACTTCTAATCTTAATTCTGACCGGAGGGATCTTTGTTTTAACGGCTCAAACAACGGAAATAACGAAAACACTATACAGCTACTAAAGAGATCTATTTACAGGAAATTAAACTTGCAATAATAAATAAATTACATAATTTCCTATACTCATATGAACGAATTTTCATCGTTTATATGAGTTTACAATAGATCTAACGGGAAAACGGTGCCAACCCCAATCCATCTCTTCAACCATAGCAATTTAAAAATTATTAATGCATAATAATAAGTAAAATATCACCTACATGCAATTCCACTCCTTTAAATCGTTTAACTACGATTATGATTATATAAATCGTGGAACCTGTCTCTGATACCACATGAAGGATGCAGGTTCTTAGATCTAACCAAGTTAGTTCTATACGCAGCGGACGGATCACGATTTACATATCATAAAACATAATCAAAGGATTTAACAACTACAAGGGGGTTAAGATCATGTTACCAATAGTAGGAAGAGAAGCCAAGATCTTCCGATGTGTTCTCCAAACGGCGGTTGGTGGACACCCTTCTTGATACACGAACCTCCTTGATATGCGACACCAAGAAAAACCCCAAGTTTTTCTTCAACCGGGTGCAGCTAAGAATCGAACTCCTTAGCCTTTTTTTCTTATAAATTTCGTGGCTTTCACTACCCTTAGGGCTCGGGGAGAACTCTCCTTTTATAGGCAAAATCCAAGAGAGAAAACCTATACCCAATCGGTTTAATAAAATGAAAGAGATAATTCTAAATATTATTATCCAATAAAAATAAGAGATAATTATAATCTTATAATAAGAAAATATAATTATCCTTATAGTTAAGAGATAAATAATAAATAAATTATTTTCTTTTATTTATCCAATTAATTATTTAACAAATAAATAACTAATTACACAATATGTCATTATGCAGGAAAATTAATTTCTTGGAAAATCCGAGACATATTGGCGCCACACTAAGCTCACTGCGCCCACGTAAAATGTAACTTTTCATGTATTATATTATTTAAATTTCAACTAAATAATATTCATGCATATCAATTAATTAAATTTCACCAATTAATTATCATCAATGAGCCCAAATTACAAGATTATTAGTCCGAATTACTGAACCCACATCGGGGACCATGGACTCTATAACCAAGAAAGCTCCATAATTAATTATTCATCGAACATAATAAGTACATTAATTATTAATTCCGGGATTACGCCACCATAAACCCGAAACTGAACTCTACCGATTATAGATGTATACTTATACTCAACCCATAGAGTGAATAAGCGTCCATTGATATAATCACTACATACGGATTAACCCTCCATAGACTCTCCATTCTGAGTGAGAAGTCCCCGTGAACCCGACTCAGAATATCTTATCATTATTTACCATTAACCCCCCAGTGATCAATTAGTTCACATATCTGACTAGTAGCTAATTAGTCTAACATGAACTGGGCCCATCGATCATTTTCTTAGGGCTAACAAATAAGGGGACTATCTCTCTACTTCTCGCAGGAAGGAATGGATTCCATGTCTGTGAAAATCAGAACTACTCACTCATCTGGAGATAGTGCCAATGAGAAGTGGCTTGGAACACATATTAAAGTGAACCGTAACTAACACATCAAACACTACCCCGGGACAAGCAGCATCCTATGATCACCTCAGGATTAAGGTTGATCCATACATGATCATCTAATGATTTAATAAGATTCCTCTATTACGGAATTATACCAAGAAATACAGATTAAATCGGTCCAAATTTATATGAATGCCATCATATATAAATGCCCCACGTAGGTACCTCTACCGACAAATCGATAAGACTATCACACCCTAAGGTGTTCTCATGCATTATTGGTGTTTTAATCAAGAGACCCTAAACTCTGATTAAATTCACCACGGACTAACAGTTTAAGTATATCTCCACTAACTCAATCCTCACGTGCAATCCATACACTGAGTTAAGTGGTTACATACAGATATACTTAGGGTTTGCAGCAGTGTATTACTTTACAAGCACAAAGCAAGTAACTAAAATTAGGTAAATTCTGTCATCCATTATTAAAAACAATTACACAAATTGTCTTTCGGGCACTACACCTAACAAAGTCTTCTTAAGCCTACAAACTTGCCCCGGAGCGTAGAAACACCAGGCGGAGGAACCATATATACTTCTTCAATAAGATCTCCATTAAGAAATGCATTTTTAACATCCATCGTGGAGATATGCCATTGACGAAGAGATGCGACAACAATTAGAACCCGAACCGATGTCATCTTAGCAACAGGATCAAATATCTCCTCATAATCCAAACCATACTATTGAGCAAACCCTTTTGCCACCAAACGAGCTTTGTATTGTTCAATTGAACCATCCGACTTAGTCTTAACTTTATACACCCATCCAGAACCAACAGTTTTCTTACCAGTCGGAAGATATACGAGATCCCAAGTAGCAGTCCGGTCTAAAGCAGACAATTCCTTAGCCATAGCATTTCGCCAATCAGAATAACGAACCGCCTCCGAATAAGAGGTAGGCTCAAAAAAGTGTCAATAGAAACTATAAATACAACAAAAGACTGAAAGTAACAAGAATAAGCAAAATCTGATAACAAAGTAGATTTATATGTCTTTCTTCGGTATGGTATAGGACAAAAATGTTACGTTGTTATGATCATTCTTCGATGTAATTGTATGGCTCTTGCATTAACTAGCAACAATATGTGGAAGCTTAGGGTTTAGGTTACAAAAGAGAGGCTTATATATCCAAAAATCACAAAGACTAAAATGCCCTTATGGTAAATACTAAATATCTAATATATAATATATACTATCTCCGTTCCAAAATATAAGTCATCCTACACTTTTTGTTTTGTCTCACAATATAATTCATTCTACATTAACAATGCAATATTTATTACTCTTTTCTCTATATTATTAATCCAACCACTTTTCATTATTTAACAACTATTGCATAGTCAAGGGCATTTTAGATATTAATCATCAAATTTATGACATTCAACCATTTTCTTATTATGTGTGAAAACATTTAGGATGACTTATATTTTGAAACGGATCTAGTATATATGCTAATAGTTCTTTCCGCTGCTGTAGAGGATTTGGTTTAATGAATTATTTCTTTTCCTCGGAAACGAAAATTACACCGAAACAATAAATATAAGAAGGAAAAAAAAAATAAAAAAAAAATAAAAAAATACAAATCCAAAGAAAATAGCTAGCATATATCACAACATCTCGGCTTCAAAATATCCCCCGACATCCTACTTTTCTTCGTCTGCTTCCTCCTTAATTTCTTTTTAGACTATTCCGAGTCAAACATACGTGCGGCAATTGAATTCATTACCGAAAAGGTGTACTCAAATCAGCCATGAATGTGAAAATACATTACTGCTATTTTCGTGGTGTTAGAGGTGGAGATGTGTAAGAACAAATTATAGAAGCCTCGGGCCCGTGGGAAAATTCGATATTGGGCCCTGAAACTTATTCATCAGCTAATAAAAAATATCAATTTATTTTTGAGAAAAAAAAATATCAATTGATTCTCTGATATATACAATACACTTTTTCAAAAGTAAAAAACTGAAACTCTTCGAATTTAAACTCGTAAGTGTAAACCGACGGGGTCGGATTAGCATCGGTTACGTGTCATCCTATAAATTGCAAAGTAATACAGTAAATAAGGAGACAGAAGGAACACATTTAGGGGCTGGGAACCCAAGCTAATACCTATTTATTAAGACCTTTATCCCCAGAAGGGAGGTCTACTTAGTCTACTGAGCCTGTATCATAGCCCATCGCAGATCAGTCAGGGCACGTTAGAGCCAGAGCAGCACAACTCAGGCCAATGCATAGTTTGAAGCTCTCTGCAAGTCGGATAAAGCTGATTCCCACCTTATCTCACGTGGGTAACATATGTGATAAGTATGAAAAGAATCCCCGATGATCACAACTCTGATTCTGTCATTTAAACAGACGTGATTATCTCCTAGAATCATGGAGATTAACACGGACCTATCCATAATCGATTACAAACAAGAGGCCTTGAAGGGCACGACACAATTATTACCTAGGGCAAAAATGATCCCTATATACACAATCCTTAGAACTATAACAAACTTGATTCCTGAATACTCCAGGATACGTAGGCAACTTGAGAACAAGAATTCTCAGGCTTAGTCTAAATTACACAAAACACCCCCCGTTTTATAATTTATTTACGTTTCTTGGTTCTTGATCATTATCTCTAGAGAAAACCGGCCGGATTAACACATTGACTGTTGAAATAGTGTCCTAAACCCAATCGGGTTGGACCCGATCCGACCGGGTTGGATCATTTCTACTATTTCTTTATGTTCATACATATAATATATGGTTTTCTGTTATTATATACTTGTTTGTATAACGGACCGATTACAATATTGTTATATGATGACGTCCCTAGTGTCAAACTCTGAAAGAGAAATCATGATAGTGATTATAGTTGATGATATCTCGACTCACTTTAAAATGTTTGATACTTAAATGTCTCTAGTCGTATATGCTATTAAACAAGACATTAATGGTACGATTAGACTAGCAAGTATTGGATGTCTTCTATCTTATCAAAGGTAGGGATAAATCTCGTCTACAAAGTGTAGGGACACTTGGACCGTAAGTGGGCGTGTATTTGAGAATGCATACGTTAGATCGACCCACTTACTTTATTAAGTGTCATTTGTTGATCCCTGGAAAGATCGACACAAGTTTAGAGGGGGGGGTTGAATAAACTAAAGAAAATCAAAACAATATTGAAGACTCGAAATTGTTTTTTCTAACCGATCAATTGATACAATATTGAAGATCAAACTGCTTTTTAGACTCGATCAATTGATACATTATTACTTCTTTTTATAGGAGAGACATCCTAATACTATTATTTGTTAGCAATATTCACACATTAATTGTAGATATTACGTATTAATTTCAGAATAATTATATATTCTGTAAGTATTACGTATTAATTACAAAATAATTATATATTCTATAATTATTGTGTATATATTGCTAATATTATTTATTTGAATAAATAATCATACACACTATATTTATTTTCATCTAACAACTGTATTTCTTATTTTGACTCCATCTGTCCGTCTCTTGTCTTTATCTTCTAACACCCCCCGCAAACGAGGCCGGGTTTGGAGGCTGAGTTTGTCTTGGCATAATTTGGAGGGCATCTCTACTCCGGCAGGTCTTCCGGAGTCCATTAGTATGATGTTTGAAGGGCATCTCCACTCCGGTGATTTTTCCAGAGCCCATAGTTGTATTTTTGGAGGGCATCTCCACTCTGGTCGTTTTACGGGAGTCCATAGTTGTGATATTTTGTTGGAGGGCATCTCCACTCCAGTGATTCTTCCGGAGTCCATAGTTGATATTCTTGGAGAGCATCTCCACTCCGGCGGCTCTTTTGGCTCTTCCGAAGTCCATTAATTTGTAGATTGATCCTAGTTGAAGAATGATTGCGATCAGCCTCCAATTGTTGACAGTTGCGGTTGATTTGCACCATACCTGAAAAAAAATAGAGAAAGAATGGATGGCAAATAGAAGATATCGTTGCTATGACTTGATGATTATTTATTGATTTATTTTGTGAAAAAAACAATCGGAGACTTAATACTCCTAAACTTGACCCGGACAACTTCTGTTTGGGAAAATATGTGTGTGTGTGTGTGTGTGTTTTTTGACACCAAAAGCGCAGAAAAAAAAAAAGGTTAAGCCAATTGCATGAATGGTTTCGTCAATGGAAATTGGTGATATGGAGTATAGTATTTTCCAAGAGGGGTTGGTTTTTTTTTTTTTTTTTTTTTTTTTTTTTTTTTTTGTTTGTTTGTTTGTTTGTTTGTTTGTTTGTTTAAGGGAAGAGAGGATGTTTGCTGCAGCCATGAGAAAATATATTTGATGGTGGGTGGGTTGTATAACATTTGCGGAGGGTTCATTGTTTGGAAAGTGTAGACGGATTAACAGCAGATATGCAGGTTGAATTGATGAATAAAAAGGCCGAAGATGAATAAAAAAGCGGAAGAGGGATCGGGCGAGGGTTCACCAATGTTAAGGCACTCGAACTCCCGTCCCTGGCTTTGATTCCATAAAGAAAATCAAAACAATATTGAAGACTGAAACTGTTTTTTGTGACTGATCAATTGATACAGTATTACTCCTTTTTATAGGAGAGACATCCTAATACTATTATTTATTAGCAATATTTACAGATTAATTGTAGATATTACGTATTAATTTCAGAATAATTATATATTCTGTAAGTATTACGTATTAATTACAGAATAATTATATATTCTATAATTAATGTGTATATATTGCTAATAGTATTTATTTTAATAAACAATCATACGCACTATATTTATTTTCATATAACAACTGTATTTCTTATTTTGACTCCATCTGTCCGTCTCTTGTCTTTATCTTCTAACATAAACTTGCCAACCAAAACTAGATCTGAAATGATTAAGGTTCAGTTTTAACTTGTGTGGAGTTAAGCTGACTAAGCTGAGTCTAAGTCAAACTGACTTATAACAAAACTGAGTCAACCGGCAGCGGATTTAAGTTTTAGCCTTTATCTGGATCTTGTTGTTTATGTGAAAAAGCTGAGTATGCAAAACTGAATTCTGGTGATGTCAGTTTGTATACTGTGTATAATTGTAACAATCCGTTTCAGTATGCTGTAAACACAGTAATAAATGCAGTATAAGTAAATAACAGAATGTAAATGCGTAAAATAAGTAGTGCAAGATTTATAGTGGTTTCAGGTGGTGTAGTCCTATCAGTCCACTCTTCCCCTTCTGTTGTAGGAGGAAAATTCCACTAGAACTCTGTTAGGAACATTTTATTATGTTTTGATGATGGCCATACTAGCTGTTATAGCAAGCCTGAAATAAGTTAGAAATCTCTGTATAAGACTTTACTTAGAGTCTGACATGTTGTATAAGTTGAGTCAGACAAGTATCGTACTAGTTGGTAGGATGGCAAAGTGAAACAGAAATCCGGCAGAGTGAAAACAGCCAAGTACCAGTAGAGAAGCATAAAGACATTATGGTCCGACTTAAAACCAAGGAAGTCTGCGATGACCTTGGATAAGTCTAAGTTATAATGTAAATGATGGAATACAATGTCGAATATGGTGTACACTGATCTCACCTCAATTAAGGATTAGTGAAGTACAAGAAGTACATAAAAGATCAAGGAAGATAACAATGCAGTGAACCGGCAGAGTGAACTGACTATCGGCTGAGTCAAGACAAAGCAGTGAAGGAAGATCTAGGCAGCTAAGTCAGAAGGATCACTTAACCGTTCAAGGAACGGCCAAGTAAACTTTACTTGTTTAGATTTTATACTATGAAGATCAAGCATTAAATGCACAATCAATTGATGATCAATCAAGGACGGATTTTCTGATAGACGTTTGAAAAAGAGATATGATCACTGAAATCAAGGAGAATATAATTAAGGGGGAATCAAGAATTAAATCAAGGATTATTCTCCACATTAAATAGCCAACGGACAGAAATTGAAAGCAAGGATTATCAAGGCTATAAATAGAAGGCATTGACAGACAATGAAAACAATGATGAATCTGAAAAGAAACAAGCAGAAACTCTGTCAGTTTGAAATGTTTTCTATCTGTACTTAAAGGAAACATCTAGAGATTAACTCAGAAAATAGAGCTCGAATTCCACATCAAGCACTGAGATTGATCACGAGTCTGTGAATCCAATTCACATCAACTGAAGCAATTAAATCAGAGGTATCTGAGAAGGAGTTGCAACCTTTGTGATAGCTGCTGAAAAGATTTGTTCTGAATGAGCAGTGATAGAGACTGAGTCACTAAAGCTTTTGAAGCCAAGGAGTGATAATCTTGCAGATTGTGAATCTTGTGTAGCCCAGGACAATCGTGCTATTGTATCTATGAAAACAATAGTGAATTCCTTCAATTAACACATGAGAAGAGTGGATTAAGGGATTACACTACCCTGAACCACTATAAACCTTTGTGTCTATTTACTTTCAGCAATTTACTTTACAGCACTTTATTTCATTGCATATTAAATCTGTGATTGCATAATCTACTTTGAACCAGCATTTAAAAGAAGGGACTTATCCGCTGTCCAAAAGCTTTTAAACATAAGAAAAGTTTTTGAAACTCCACTATATTCATTCATCCCCCCTCCCCCCTCTGACTATAGCAACAATTGGTATCGGAGCAGTGTTCCTAGTATCAAAACCTGTTCAGATCTAATTTCTGGTAACAAGGAGATCACATATTTTCAAATTAGTTTTTAAATTTTTTCTTTCTAAATATATCTCTTGGTTGTACTTATGGATTTCTCAAACTTCATGTCAAAGGTACATGTGTTCAATGTTAATAATTTTGATGAATATAAAATAAGAATGTTATCTCATCTTGCAGCAACTTATGAGGAGATGCTGGATGTAATTAATGATGGCCCAATCAAGATCACAACTGTGATAGCCACAGGAGCAGATAAAGGAAATGAGATAGATAAACTCAAGAAGGATTGGACCAAGGATGACAGGAGAAGAGCAAACCTATATTTTGTTGCAAAAGACATGATCTTGAAGACTCTGGACAATAATATGTTCATGAGGATCAAATATTGCAAAACAGCGAAGGAGATGTGGGATAAATTAGCACTGATCAATGAAGGATCGAAGCGCGATCAAGAAAACAAATTATCTCATTGCAAAAGAAATTTGAGAACTTTAAAATGAAGACTGGTGAATCCAGTGATCAAATGGATAACAAATTTTCAAGCATCATCAGTGAACTGCAGTAGCTTGGACACACATATCCACAGAAAGAAATGTGCTTGAAAGTCTTGAGAGGTCTACCTAAAAGATGGAAGATTATCACATCAGTGCTTATAGGAACAACAAACCTTGCAAACACTGACACTTTGACTCTGATGTCTCAATTAAAGGCTCATGAATTTGAGTTGAACGGTGAAGACAGTTCACCAGCAGAGTCACACAAGGCCAGTGCACTGGTTGCACCCCAAAAAAGCAAAACAGATGACTCAAGCAGCAAAGAGACACAAGAGCTAAAGGAACAAGTAGCTTTACTGATTAAACGTTTTGACAGGTTTAGGAAGAAGAAGCAATTTAGAGGAAGTTCATCATTCAACAAGAAGTCAAGCTCAAGCAAAGACATGAAGAAAAAGGATGATGAATACAGATGATTCAACTGTAAGAAGAAAGGTCATTTCAAGGCTGATTGCCTTGAAGAAAAAGACAAAGATGAGGATAAGAAGAATTACAAAACAACTGAAAAGAGAAAGAGCAAGAAGGCACTCAAAGATGAAACTAGCAGTGAAAAGAATGAAGAATCATCTGAAAATGATTCTGATGATGATGATGAAGCTGACAGCTCAAACAATGAAAAAGCATACCTATGCCTTATGGCTAAAGAATCTAATGAAACTGAGGTAACATCTAGCCCATACTCATCATCTAGTGCATCCACATATGACACTGCACAATCTTCTACTCTTCCTTTAGATTCTACAAACCTAATTCAAAATCTCATGTGTAAATTTGAAGAAATTCAAGGAAATCATGAAATTCTGGAACAAGAATGTGAGAATCTAAGAAAGGAAAATAAAATATTAAAGAAAGAACTGGATGGAATGAAAGTTGGACAAACCATTAAGGAAATTCACTCAAATGATCAACAAGCAGCAGATGATCACTCATATGATGTTGAAACACCAGCTGAGGAAATATCCCCACCATTAAGAACACCACTGCACCACAAATTGCACCAGCTTACAAACCCTAAAAAAGGTTTGGATCCAGATCTGGTCTTGGCTACAACAGTCAGGATGAAAATAGAAACAATGGACAACACAATTCTGAATCAAGGAGCAAGCCTGATGTCCCGGATTTATCTAATGCGAATAAACAAGTAATAATATTTATAAACCGGTTAACCTCAAGTATAAGGATCGTAGTATGGAGGCTAATGCCGGGTCGATCTTACGGGGAACTGACGAATGTGAATCCTAGTTTTTGCTTTAAACTAACTATGTCACGAATCTAACCTAAACAAATATGCGAGAAAAAACTACTAGACAGAGGATTGCTCCAATGCTAGGCAAGACTAAGCGATAAAAACTAAACTAAAATGCAGGAAAAGTAAAACTAAAGCTAAGCAATTCAAGTTTTAAGGATTAAAATCAATTTATAACGAACGAACAAGCAATTGATCCACCTATCCTATCAACATTCAATTCTAACTCGGATTAATTCGTGATCTCTACTCAAGTCGTGATTCACCTAATCGAAGGCATAAACTCCTACTCTCGTAGACGAGTTCGTTTTCTAATCTTTTATCTTTCGATGTTAAAGATTACGTCTTTCTAACCTAGGCGTGAAATCTTTCAATTTCTAATCTAGAGATTCAATCTAATAACTTTCGTTGTGATTAGATTAAAGGTCTAAACTTTTATCATGGTGTTCTAAAGTTAACATGACTTTCATCAAGCAAACAATAAACAAAAGCACGGATCTTTCGATATAGCATGCAATCAACATATAAAAACATGATAAAAGTAACAACTTTAAGAGATACTCACAAAATAATCACGAACTAGAGATCAAATCTGTTGAAGCGGACGGCTTCACAACGCTTGTTCAAGGAGGATTTAGCCTCCTAGCATCCTTATGCAAATTCGAATTGATGGAATAAAGAACATAAATCTAACTATCTAATCAAGATGTTTTATTGCATAAAAACTGGAAAATAAAGGAGTAAAACGCAGCCAAGCTGCTCCCTAGGGTTTTAGGGATCGAATTGTATGTTTAGGGTTTGGTGAAACGCGCCTATTTATAGATTTTTAGGTCGGTTTATTGAGTCGGTGCCGTGGGCGCCCGTCCACTATCTTGGACGCCTTCGTCCAGCCTCTATGAACGGAGAATGAATGCTCGTTCGAACGCGCGTCTGAACTCTCTCGAATGTAAAATACGATTACGGACGCCATTCACTTTTATGGACGCCCGTCCACTACTCAGCTCAGTATTTTGCTCATAACTTCACTTCTAGGGCTCCAAATGAGGTGATTCAACATGCGTTGGAAAGCTATTTCAATCCTCTACAACTTTCATCAAGACAACTTTCCCTGAAAGTGCCTACAAGTGTGGAAAAAATCCCCATGAAGTGCCTGGTTCCGGTTTCTTCAATGATTCTTCACTTAAACATCTTCCAACTCTTCCATCTTCATGTGATCATCGTTTAAGCTCCTTACTCATCATGAAAACGTATCTACCAACATGATAGAAACATGCAAAATGTAACATCATACGAATAAACATAAAACACCGATAAAATCACGTAAATATCTCGATTTTGCATTTAAACACATTTAAAACTCGTTTACTCAATAATTCGATAAAACCAACACTTTTCTATAAAAAGTACCAAAATACCAAGGATATTGTTATGGGAATAACGTCATATAAATCATAAATTTCACCCTTAACACCTGAACCAAAATTTAGAAAATGACAGACCATAGTTTCAACCACTCATCCTGCACCGGTGAAGTCAAAACCTAATGTACTAAACAAGAAGACTAAATCATCAATCTAGCCAAGTAAAGGCAAAGGTTTTCAGAAAAGGTAAGGAAGACTTTACCCTTCTGAGGATGACTGGAATGTTGCACCCCCAAAATACAAGAAATTAAAAAAACCATTTCATGCTATGCATTATGTGTATAGGAAAAGCCAACCAAGGTATATTCCTGGACTAAGAAGCAGTATGAAATAAGTTTCCTCCTGTATATTGGAGAGTGAAAAAGGATGCAAATGCACCAAAAAGTAGAGAAAAGTATCAGAATACCTTTAGTAGAAATATTAGAAGCTATTCTTCCATGCCTTATACATATGAAGTTGATGAATTTTATTATCCAAAAAGAAGATCCTTTGGATATACACTTGGAGTAGGAGGATGACAGCTAACAGGTATGGACCCAAACAGTGTTGAGTACCTAAACATACTTAACTTGTTTTGTAGGATGCTTGGTACATAGACAGTTGATGTTCCGGACACATGACAGGAAACAAGGGATGACTGACTAACTTTAAAGCTTTTGATGGACCCAAAGTAACATTTGGAGGCATAGAAAACCCAGGCAAAATTAAGGGTGAAGGCATAATGCTCAAAAACAGTTTGAAGATTCAAAATGTGGCCTATGTTAAAGGACTGAATTTTAATCTTATAAGCATCAGTCAATTCTGTGACAAAGGCTATAATGTGCACTTCAACAAAGAAGGATGCAAGGTGATCCACAGCCAAAGCAACACAGTTGTACTTGCAGGAAGAAGAGAAGCAACATGTATGTGGTAGAGACAGCAAAGGCAGAAACATGTTTCCTTGTCAAAAAAAACAATCAACCAGCTAGATCTGGCATAGAAGACTGAATCATCTTAACTTCAAAACCATCAACACACTGTCAAAGAACAAGTTACTTGAAGGCCTACCAGAGATCACATTCAAGAAGGAAAGTCTCTGTGATGCATGTCAAAAAGTAAAGCAAATCAAAAGCTCTTTCAAGTCAAAGCCCTATCAATCAACAACAAGAATTTTACATCTGTTACATATGGATCTTTTTGGACCAGTCACACCAGTAAGTGTAAGTGGAAAGAAGTACACTCTAGTAGTGGTGGATGACTTTTCCAAATTCACTTGGACCATATTCATGAACAAGAAAAGAGAGACACTCAAAAAGCTGCCAGATTTGTCATGAAGAATTCAAAATGAAAAAGAACTGAAAATCATCAAGATTAGATCAGATAGAGCACAAAGTTTCTAAATAAAATTATTAGAACCGACTGTGAAGAAAACGAAGTACTACATCAACTATCAGCAGCAAGGACTCCACAACAAAATGGTGTAGCAGAAAAAAGAAACAGGACACTCAAAGAAGCAGTCAGAACAATGATTACAGAAGCATGCTTACCAAAGAGATTTTGGGCTGAAGCAGCAAACGCAACATGCTATACTCAAAACAGATCAATCATCAACAAACATCATGGAAAAACTCCATATGAAATATGGAATGGAAGAAAACCTAACATCTCACATTTACATATGTTTGGATCTAAATGTTTTGTTTTGAACATGAATCGGCTACATACCTTTGATGAAAAAGCTGATGAAGCAATCTTTATGGGATACTCAGACACAAGCAAGGCCTTCAGAGTGCTCAACAAACGAACTTTGGTGATTGAAGAGTCAATCCATGTGGCTTTTGATGAACCAAACACAAATGGTGAAAGTCTACAAAATCATGAAGAAGAACCTAGACAGCGACAAGTTTATATGAATACAACAGCACCAGCAACTATTCTGAGTTACACCTTTGGCAATCAAGATGATGAACTAGTCAACACAACACAAGAGACACCAGCACAGGAACATGGAGTTGATGTACAAGCTGAAATTATGGAAGAACAACCTCAAGAGCATTTTCAACCTGACCTGAACTGGCTAAGAGACCATTCTGAAGAACAAGTCATCGGAGACATTCACACAAGAGTCAGAACCAGAAGACAACTGGAGAATATGCTAACCTATTTTCTATCACAGGTGGAACCCAAAACTATAGATGATGCAATTCTAGATGCTGATTGAATTGCAGCTATGCAAGAAGAGCTAAATGAATTTGAGAGAAATGAGGTCTGGTAACATGTTGACAGACCAGACATGGCTAACATCATTGGAACAAAATGGGTATTCAGAAGCAAGATGGACGAACAAGGGACAGGTTTCAGCAACAAAGCAAGGCTAGTAGCAAAAGGCTACTCTCAATCAGAAGGAATAGATTATGATGAAACCTTTGCACTAGTAGCAAGATTGGAAGCAATCTGACTCTTTCTAGCTTTTGCAGCCCACAAAGACTTCAAAGTTTACCAAATGGATGTCAAGAATGCATTTCTGAATGGACCTTTGGAAGAAGTAGTATATGTGGAACAACCCCCTGGTTTTCAACTCAAAGGGAAAGAAGATAAAGTGTACAAACACAAAAAGGCACTTTATGGACTCAAACAGGCACCCAGAGCCTGGTATGAGACACTATCACAATTCTTGATCAACAATGGATTCAACAAAAGAACTATTGATAAGACTCTCTTCAAGCTAGAGGAGGAACAAGCACCTTGTTAGTTCAAATCTATGTTGACGACATTATCTTTGGATCAGAAGATGAGAAGCTGTATGCGAAATTTGCAAACTTAATGAAAAGCAAATTTTAGATGAGCATGATGAGAGAATTAAATTACTTTCTTGGTCTACAAGTAAGCAAATGAAAGATGGGATCTTTATCAATCAATCCAAGTAGACAAAAGACTTGATACACAAGTATGGTATGGACACAAGTGGCACATCAGATACACCAATGTGTGCAAGAGTTATTCTTGGAAAAGATGAAAGTGGAAAGGATGTTGATCAGAAGCTTTATAGAGGAATCATTGGATCTCTACTCTATCTAACTGCAAGCAGACCTGATATAGCATTTGCAGCAGGATTATGTGCAAGATTTCAAGCTCAACCAAAGGAATCTCACCTTCTAGCAGCCAAAAGAATAATCAAATACCTGAAGAACACCATTAATGTTGGAATTTCGTATCCAAAAGATGGGGGATTGATCGCGTGTAAGTCGCTTAACACACATGAAATACTAGCAAGAGTACTAAGTCAATCGTAGTATAGCAAGGGCGAGTCAAGGTCGATCCCACAGAGACTATTATTTAATAATGCTAAACACAACCACAATTCATAGGTCAACCCGATAAGGTGGTCATTGACCAACATAAAGGAAAGGTAAATAAAAGAGATGCAAATAAGCCAACCATCAATCATATATTGAAAAGGCATTAACCAAACTATTCATAACTAATCTCCCCTTAGTCCTTATCTGATCCATATTTGTAATTAAGCTACGGGTGCAATTCCTAACCCTATCTACTCCGACAATGACAGTAGACAATCTATACGCAATCTACCCTCCTTAATTGGTCCGTAATAGCCCATAAGCATAAAAAACTAGAACTGCCGATATTGAGCGTTACCTCATACCGCTAACCCGCCTAGACAGCTGTCGACATTGACCAGAACGTTCCTAGGGTCCATCAAGACTATGACCTAATTTACACTTCACTTGTGGTCCTTCATGTTAATTTACGATTTATGAATACTAGATTGGCAAGACCTATTACTCATTTTAATTATTCCTGCCGATCAACGTAGCTGTCGCCGAACCACAGAATTAGGATTTACTAGGTATTCAGATCTGGCGATAAAGACCGTCACAGATCTGAAGAGCGCAACCCATAATTCTGCGTTTCATATTAACGACCGAATAAAGATTAAGGTTCGTTTAATTAATTCATAGATGATTAGATGCAAGCATAATCTAGATCTAACACAAGAACAATCATGAATCTAAGAAAGAAATAAAACATTGGAATAGATCTTACCCATGACGAAGAACAGATCTACTCTTCTATTCTCTCTCCCTCCGGCGATTCAAGACGATCCATGAAGATCGTAAACCAAGCACAATTCAATAATGAAAGAATCATGACATATTTGCAAGAAAGAAAAGAAGAATTTATAACCAAAAGACTACATTGTATCTAATTTATGAGTAACTAATAGAATGGATGATTGAATGGAAGATGAATACAATTTCGCAGCTCTTAATGGCTTTATATATGCGTATAAACCGACTTAGGGGTAAACCCAATGTTTGGAGGACATGAAAACGCATTTTTGGAAGATTCTGGGCCTCGTTAAGTCGGTGGTACCTCCCAGTATACCGAGGGTATTTTCGGCTTTTTCCTGTTGCCGACTTAACTTGGAATACCCTAGGCCCAATTTCGGTATTTGGACCATAACTTGGCCTACGTAACTTCGATTTGGGTGATTCAAAGTGTGTTGGAATACTTGTTTCAAGCTCTACAACTTTCATGAAGAAGTCCAAGCCCAATTCGAAATGTAAGTATCCTGAGACAGCGTTGTAACATCATCAATCAGATTCTCGGGTCCAATCTCCGCTCTAAACACTTCAACCTTTAGCTCGGTTCAGTTCTCTATCAATTAACTCTTCTATTCAGCCCAATGATGCTCCAAACACTCATCCATCTATCAATAAAATCATAGCACACATAGTAGCTTCTATTTCTAGCAAATAACGCATAAAATACACGGTTAATACACATAATACCAATATCGTCACCCCGGGCGTGGCTTAGTGACATTTAGCTAATTAACCAATGATTTCATACATATTATACCCATTGAGAACACAAATCCGGGGTAGATTGATGGTAAATAATGGTACCGATTTGACCGTCATCAAGGATTCAAGTTGATATCATATTCAGACTCTGACTATGCTGGATGCAAGATAGATAGAAAAAGCACCTCTGGAACCTGTCAAATGCTAGACAGCAGACTAGTATCATGGTTCAGCAAAAAGCAAAACTCTTTATCCACATCAACTGAAGTAGAATATATAGCAGCAGGCAGTTGTTGTGCACAAGTTCTATGGATCAGACAACAGCTAAGGGATTATGGAATGCAGGAGAAGGCAATTCCAATTATGTTTGATAACACAAGTGCAATATCTATTACTGAAAATCCAGTATTGCATTCTAGAACAAAGCATATTGATGTGAGACATCACTTTATCAGAGATCATGTTGAAAAAGGGGATGTTATTCTAAGACATATACCAACTGAAGATCAATTGGCCGAAATTTTCACAAAACCACTCAGTCATGAAAGATTCAGCAAGTTGAGAACTAAGTTGGGAATGATGGAAATTGACTAAGTTCTAAGGAGCGCGACTAATGGAGTAATCGGCTAAGTAACTTCACGGTGGTGAACCTTTGCCATTACGGGTGAGCTCTTTTGGCGAGGTAAGGCACAGGTACTCAGCAAAGTTAACTGCACTGATTGTTAGGAACAGCTTTATATAGCAGCTCAGTAAAGGAGTCACTAACCCGGCATTGTGATCAGCCAAGTTACTCCACCGATATACATCTTGGAGAATACAGCAAAGCAAAGTGTGAACTAAAACAATTTTATACACGTGGAAAATCAAAGGAGTTATGGAGGATTATTCAGTGGAAGATTACACACGTGGAGATCAATTTATAATCATGGAGGTAACTATATTTTCTTGAATTAAAATGCCTCGATTCCCAGGATTTATCATTACTTACCTTAATCCACTCCAGCACTACACTCAAATACCGTGATTTATATACATAAAAGCACGCCATTACGTCACAAAATCCTTCCATACTCAACCACGTTCACACTACCTCAAATCATCCTATATAAACCACACTTAGAGATTTTTCATAAATCTTTACGCTCTCTTGCAAATCATAAACCCTATTTTCTCTGAAAAATCGAAGCTTTACATTCTCAATCGTATTCAAACAATGACTTAATCCTCTTCAACCACTCAAACTGAAAAACAATATGAGAAGTCAATCATCACTAGATCGTTTTTTCTAGAAGAACACTACTTAAAGTTATGTGGAAATAATGAAGAAGCACAAAGACTGGCTACTGGATGCAAAAATCTAAAGTTGTCAACCTTTCTAAATCCTCCCATCAAGGACATCTGTTATGAAAGCCTCATCTCCTTCTGGAATAACGCCAAATTTGTTTCTAGGCTCATTGCTGAAGAAGGTGTTGAAATGGATGAAGACCAGATTGTTGCATATGTCAATGGTACAGAAGTGGTCATTACAACCAAGGTAATCCGTAAACACCTTAAACACTCTAAAAAAGGTTAAGCAAAAGTGGCTCTTGTTCAACAAAACTTGGATGAATTCTGTGAGACAATCGCTAAAACGGAGAACCTAGGCTCTAAGAAACTCAACTGTCTTAGATCCGCCTTGAAGAAACCCTTCAATGAATTTAAGGCTCTAGTCAGAAAGACAATTGAAGGTAAGCTAGGGGTAAACAATGCCATGACAGAGGCTAGAATGAGCTTTATGGGAATCATCTACAACAGTCTAGAGTTCAATTGGGCCAACTATTTCTTCCTGAGAATCAATGAGCAAATCCAGGGAGAGGCCAATGCCGCTAAAAAGGGGCTAGCTGCAGGAAAGAAGAAAAAGGGAACTTTTTGGGTGAAGAAGTCCTATGGGATTCAGTTACACTATCTGTTGCAATGTTTGCAAGTTCCTATTGTCAAACTCCACAAATTACATGAATCCAAAATCATGTATACGTATGTCACACGGAAAAAGGAAGCAAGAGGTGATAAGAGAAAGCAAACACAGCACAGCACCTCCGGCCAATGCATGAAACAAAAAGTTCAAAGAAATTTGGACAAAGAGGATTTTGGAAATTAATTGATGAAGAAGAAGAGGAATTAGAAGAAGAGGCAGAACCACAAGAGGAAGAAGAGAGTAGTGAGGATGATTAACTTGAGCATGGAGAAGTTGATGAGGAAAATGGAGATGATGAAGAAGCTCTAGAAAATTCATCTGACAGAGATATCGATGATAGAATTGTTGCTTATCTCTAGTGGAAGGAAGGTGATTCCAGACTCCAACTTCAAGACACAAAACATATGCTTCAGGAAGAAGCCTAGTTCTTCAAGTTTCTTAGAATCACAACCCTGGTTGATGTACTTGATGAATCTCCATTGTGGGATATGGTTGATGCAGCAACGGCAAAAATACATCATCCTTCCGATAACGGAAGCAGTGACTCAGATGATGGTGGTGATGATAATGGTGGTGATGATCATGATGATAATGGTGATGATCATGATAATGATGATTATGCTGATCAAAATGATGATGATGATGATCCAAAGGATAATGATAATAGACAAGACAAAGAGGTTGAACAAACAGCCGATGAAATTGATGATAACATCCTTTTGAGTTCCTTTCTACAAAACCACAGATCAGCAAAGTCAACTTCACCAGCTAAGGCAACACCTCACCAACTGTCTGTTGACACTCCGGCTGACCCTACGACAGTTTTTGACACTGGCTCAGCTACTGCAACACCAGTCAAGGCAACTCCCGGCACAAAGCAAGGGGAATAGGAGACAATGATGCACCTGCATTAACATCTACAAATACTTGAAGAAGTAGAAGCTGGTGTAGATGCCACTCAACCGATAGCATATCATCAAGAATTAGTTAAGGTTTCTCCAAATTTGCAACATCAAGACAGAGGACAGCAAACAGAACCAGAACCAGCTGATATCCACCACAAACTCTCACAACTATCCACTGGCATATCAAATGAGGCTTTTGAAAGGCGTGAGATCATTGGTCAAGAAGCTGAGCGACAAGTAATGTATCTCAGATCCATGACTCTAGCATTCAAAGATGAAAGTCACTCCTTAAAGAAAAGATTCTAGGCCATTGCTGAGTACATTGATGCACAAAACGTTGTTGTGCAAAGATAGGGTGACCTAATGAGACAGTTAAACATAAATATCACCAATAATCTTGCAGGTCTCAGACAACATGTCTCTCAGGAAAATGAGTCGATGGCACTGGCCTTTGGCACCAGATTTTGAAGTGTCGCCGAAAAGCTGACTCATCATGACAAAAGATTCACATCTATTGAATCCAAACTAGATACTCTGATTGGTACAACTGAAGCCACCAATAACATCTTATTACAACAAAGGGATGATGCTGGCAAAAAGGAGGAAGGAGATGATAAGCCTGAAGGATCAACAGTCAGACCCACAAATTTTATTGAGGAACAGAGCAAGGGACAGAGAGATGAGAATTCGAAATGAAGCTGAAGAACAACTGAGAAAAGATAGAGAGGAGAGGGAAAAAGTCTTAAATGAACCCTGCATTGGATTCCCTCATCCTATCCAGAGAAGAGTTGATGATAGAGACAGATCAGGAAGACAGCAAAGACCTGGATCTAGTCAGCAAAGAAGATCAGCAAGTCAACACAGATCTATCATAAGCAGAGGTAGCAGCAGTACTAAATATAGTGGTGAGAAAAGAACTTTCATACCTCACAAAAACAGGCAAGAATATGATGAAGAAAATACTAGAAAATATGAGAGAATTCATCAGAGTCCAAGATGGTATGTATCCAAATCAAACGCAAGATGAAGCATGGGCAGACTGGCTAAGCTATAAGGATGAGAAGATGAGAACCGATATGGCCAAAATTTACAATGATGTTAAGAGACAATATTCATCTCTTAAGCAAAATACTGGATCCAACTCAACCTGCAGACCAAGTTCAGCCATACCCCTTTCTGCAAAAGGACCAGAAGACATACCCAGTGAACAACAAGAAGATTTCAACAACATGGTAAAATTCTTCAATCCTATAGGGAGAATGAACCGTCAGGAACAATGGGGTCTATTTAAGAATCTCAAGTTTGCCGACTCACACATTGCTGAAGCCAAAGATAGACTTGAAAAATACTTTGGAGAACCCAAGGCAAATGAAACCATGCCTGATTTCCACAGACTCGTCAACGAAAGAGTATTTCTTGGGGTCTCTGAGTACACTGCTATGGCTTACTGGAAATGGAAGTTCCCAGAAATAAATTGGAAAGTCATGGAGGAGGTTCAAACCACAAAGTTCAAGAGGTACAAAGCAGACTTAAGTAAAATATAAATGTAGTATTATGTATCTGTTTTGAACTTACCAATATTTTTCCCTCCATGGATGAATAAAATTTTTGAGTTTTATCTTGCTAACATTATGAAACTTTGTATGCTTATGTTCAGGCTTATGAGGGTTTTGGCATCATAAAAAAGAGGGACATTGTTAGGAACATTTTATTTTGTTTTGAAGATGGCCATACTAGCTGTTATAGCAACCCTGAAATAAGTGAGAATTCTCTGTATAAGACTTTACTTAGAGTCTGACATGTTGTATAAGTTGAGTCAGACAAGTATTGTACTAGTTGGTAGGATGGCAAAGTGAAACATAAATCCGGAAGAGTGAAAACAACCAAGTACCAACAGAGAAGCATGAAGACATTATGGTCGGACTTATAACCAAGAAAGTCTGTGATGACCTTGGATAAGTCTAATTTATAATTTAAATGATGGAATACAATGTCAGATAGGGTGTACACTGATCTCACCCCAATTAAGGATCAGTGAAGTACAAGAAGTTCATAAAAGATCAAGGAAGATAACAATGCAGTGAACCGGCAGAGTGAACTGACTATCAGCTAAGTCAAGACAAAGCAGTGAAGGACGATCTAAGAAGCCAAGTCAGAAGGATCACTTAACCGTTCAAGGAACGGCCAAGTAAACTTTACTTGTTCAGATTTTATACTATAAAGATCAAGCAATAAATGCACAATCAATTGAGGATCAATCAAGGACGGATTTTCTAATAGACGTTTGAAAAAGAGATCTGATCACTCAAATCAAGGAGAATATAATTAATGGGGAATCAACAATTAAATCAAGGATTATTCTCCACATTAAATAGGCAACGGACGGAAATTCAAAACAATGATTATCAATGCTATAAATAGAAGGCATTGACAGACAAGGAAAACAACGATTGAATCTGAAAAGAAACAAGCAGAAACTCTGTCAATTTGAAAAACTTTCTATATATACTTAAAGAAAACATCTGGAGATCAACTCAGAATACATAGCTCAAATTCCACGTCAAGCACTGCATTGATCGCAAGTCTGTGAATCCAATTCACATCAACTGATTGAATCACAAGAATCTGAGAAGGAGTTGCAACCTTTGTGATAGCTGCTGAAAGATTTTGTTCTCAAGGAGCAGTGATAGAGACTGAGTCACTGAAGCTTTTGAAGCCAAGCAGTGATTGCCTTGCTGATTGTGAAGCTTGTGTAGCCAAGGACAATCGTGTTATTGTATCTGTGAAAAAAATAATGAATTCCTCCAATCATCACAGGAGAAGAGTGGATTAAGGGATTACACCACCCTGAACCACTATAAACCTTTGTGTCTATTTACTTTCAAAAAATTACTTTACAACACTTTATTTCATTGTATATTAAAACCGTGATTTCATAATCTACTTTGAACCAGCATTTAAAAGAATGGACTTATCCGCTGCCCAAAAGCTTTTAAACATAAGAAATTTTTTTGAAACTCCACTATAGTCATTCACCCCTCTCTGACTATGGTTTTACCCTTCTCTGGGACCAACAAACTCCTTGATATACGCTGTTACAAAAAGTCCTAAATGATAGTCCTTGACTAATCCATAGCTTCACTATCTAAACAACTAAAGAACAGGTAGGATGGATGATCTTCAACTGCTTGAACACTGGTCCTTAGAGGGTTGCAATTGCCTCTTCTCCAGCTACCACCACAAACACAGTCTACCCGATTGCTGATGACAACTGTCCTTGGCAAATCCTAACCCGGATTGCTTCACAGTCTAAACCTTTGATTGAATAATCAAAGTTGGGCTACTTTCTTGTGGTTCTTCTAAGTGTCGAAATCTGGATATGATCGATGTAGCTTGAACACTTGAAGAAACCTAGATGTGATCTTGTTGAGCGCAAATAACAATTCAGATGAACTAGACTTGTGCTTGCAAACTTTTTAATTCGATGTTGTTGTGTTGTTGTTATTGATGCCAAGTCCTCTATTTATAGCGTGAGGTACAACATTCATCTTGCTTGAATTTGAATTGCATTATCCTGATCAATTTTATACTGATTGTGTCAGTTATCAGTTTGTTAACTGATAAGGCGACACCGTCTCCCAGCCTGTCGACCGGCAAGAACTGGCGAATGAGGGCCGAGGAAAGGTAGTGTGGCCAGGCCCCTGCCGTATAAACATAATCGCTCTAGAAATGGGCTCCGACAATAGGCCCACGATGAACACACGGGTGAGGGGTCTGCCAGAGGCCCCTCACCCCCAACACTTAGAGAATGCAGACTGACGACCTAACAAGCTCGCTAAGGATATGGGATGGCGACCCAATGATCTGCATCGCCCTTAGTCAGATATGGCTCGATTGACCACCGCAGATTTAGTCGTACTATGTCCTTAGTTGTAATTATGTTGAGTATAAGTCGGTTCTCACCCTATAAATAGGCTCCATGTAACATTCATAAATCAAGGGGAATATATGAAAAACAAGGTAACACTCTGCTCCTTTTGTGTCTCTCTCTCTTTACTTACACTGTACCACCACTCACCATCACCGGAGCTCTTTAGTTCCACCTTACACCACCACTCTCATACACAAATCACAGCCACATATCCACAACTAATCTTCCGCTCAACACCCTAGATAATTTTGACGTTATCTGTTGGCTCCGTTATCGGGTAAAATCAAGATTTTCTGCCTGCTTCCGGTGTATGGCTCACTCGCAGTTTATAGGACTCACGGAGACTCCAAGAAGTTTCACCTTCTCCAGGCCACCCACGGTTTCTTCTCCAAGAAAACTTCCAGCTCTCACTCGCCCGCGTCCAGATTCTCAAACTCAGCGTCGAAATCGTCTCAAAACAAGGTAACTGTAGGATGTAATATCGCCAGATCAATCTTAGATTGACCCGATTACGCAGCGGAATAAATATCTGATATAGATCTAACAACCAAAATATATGAAATAATAGATCTAACCTACGAGGGGGTTAGATTGTTTACCAGTTTTTGATGAATAAACTTCAAGAACTATCTTTAATCCAAGATCCAAGAAAATTGAGATGCCACCATCTTCCGACGTGTATCTTCAAGAAACACCAGGTGGATGGTGATCCAAGCCGCTTGATCTCCTCGATATGCTACCTTAGAAAAACCCGAAGTTTTTCTAAAAACTCAAACCCTTGCAAAAGCCGAAAATTCTAAGCTTTTGCATTTGTATGTCGAAATTGTGTGATGTGATTTGGCTTGGGAGAACTCTCTTTGTATATGAGATAAATCCTAGTCTCCAAGGTATTAATTAATTAATACAAAATCAATCAAATTAATCCTTTTTCCTTAAAAAGATAAATCTAGAATATTACTAAATTAACTAGGATATACAAAAGATTTTCTTTTCCTTAAATTATTTAACAAATAAATAATTTAATCACATGTCTTATTATTTATCAAGAAAACTAATTTCCAAAACAAATGATAATACAAAAAATACGCCCAAAACCCTAGTAAAAGGGGCCACATGCATTTTATCACTTTTGGGTCAAGTCCACGAAAAAAGTCTTTTCCGTGTATTTAATTATCTAGTGCAACAAAACAATTAATCCACATATCTATTAAACAGTCCAATCCAACTATTTAATATTAATTGAGGTGAAGCGACGAGAAAACATATGCATGTTAGGAGCCACATCGGGGACCATGGACCCATATTCAATAGCTACAATAAATTAAGTAAAATTATTCGTCAGACCGAACAATTATATTCAATCTGTTAATTCCGAGATTACACCACCATAAACCTGAAACTGAACTCTGCCGAATATAGATATAAACTTACACTCAACTATGAGCCATAAGGTGTCCACTGATTTAATCATTACATACGGATAAATCCTCCATAGACTGTTCGTTACGATTCGGGATATCTCCGTAAACCCTCTCGAAACCTCTTATCCTTATTTACCATTAACCCCCAGTGACCAAATAGTTCATAACTAATATAATATGAACTGTGCGCATCGGTCAGTTTCTAGGATTAAAAATAAGGGAACTGTCTGTCTAGTTCCTGAGGGAAGGAATGGATTCCATATCTATGATAACATAGACTACTCACTCATTCCAGAATAGAGCCAACGAGAAGTGTCGGACCACATACTATGAAGTGATCCCTACTAACACATCAAACTCTACCCTAGTCTAAGCAGTTGTTTTTGATCACGTCAGGATTGAGATTAATCCATTTATGATCATCTTGTGATTCGATAAGACTTCTCGATCACGGAAATATATCGAGAACTCAAATCAAATTGGTCCATCCCTATATGATTATCATCATATATAAATGCCCCACTAGGTACCTGATGGGAGTCAACTTTACGTGACTCCAAATTACCCCCGTTTACCACACTTTCAGCACAATTTTGGGTAAATTAGACCAATTTCGGGGTGATATCGTGAGCTTATGGCACGGGGAACGAATTCGTTACTTTGATGAATTCATACCCCTTTTTGTTGATATTAACCCCATTTCCCGAGCACTTTTACCCTCCGGAATTGTTCGGATGTTTGTGGTTGTTTATGATATTGAAGGGTATTGGTGTCTCGAGGATCCGGAAGGTGACGATTTGTGGTGAAAAGCATGATCGAGGCAAGACGAGGGCCCAAAAGGAAGAAAAGTGAAGATTTGGGAAACAGGGTCAAGCGCGCGCTTGAACTCCACAAACGCGCGTTCCATACATCAAACGCAGCGCGTTGAACCCCTCAAACGTCGCGTTCGTAAGTCCGAGTTGATACAGAGTTGAAGCTCTCCAAACGCGCTTGAAATCACCTCAAACGTACGCGTTCCAAGATCCCAAACGCGCGTTTGAACCTTCCTAAACGCTGCCTTCATGATGAAGAACGAGTCAAGTCCCTGCCTAGAATTTATGCGAAACGCGCGTTTCAACTAAGCGAAACGCGCGTTTGAAGATTCCAAACGCACGTTCCAGCCCCCAAACGCGCGTTTGGACCGATTTTTCAGCAGATTTTCCCTCCACCTATAAATACCCCCCTTAGACTATTTCTTGATCTATCTAGCTTTTCTTAGCAAAACTCTACCCATTTCTTGCTCGATTTTTGTAATAGCTTAGAATACTCTCTCTTAGTGTACATCAACAACATCTTAGTTTAATATTTCCATTTCTTAGCTTAGATTTTCATTCCAAACACTAAGAGACCACCTTTTAATTACTTCTTTATTTTGTACTTTTTGGATCTCAACTCGAATTTCTACAATTTTATGGTATATTTCTCTTCTCTTTTACTTGTTATGGCTCTTATTTACTGTTTTGCGCATGTTTTGATTTGTATAATGAGTAGCTAAACACCTACATAGTCGAATCATGTGAAATTTGGTGAAATCATCCTTTGGGTGATGAAATTGGGAGTGGGTAGTGCTTTTTATTGTTATATCTTGCATGTTTCATGTCTTAGAACTCGTTATAACGGATTTGGGCTAGATTGATCACCTAGGTCAAAATCACACACATCAATCTTGAGAGTTGTTCAGATAGAGGGGTGTGGGAAAAGGGTTCTAGGATCGCATTGTAGTGCGAGGTTATTCGTTTTTAACGTTTAAACGGCTCTCGTACATAACATGTCTTGTGAATAAATCTTTCTTAGGGAAGGTTAGTTGACTAAGCATAAGGTGTTGGGGAAGAGTTGTTCAGACCCTAGCACCGGGATTAGGAGTACCTACCCGTGAAATTGAATGTAAGGGTTCGTCGATATTGCACACTCCCGGTTTTGTCCTTCCTTGGGGTGAAACTAGCTATTTTGATCATGGTTCGGCTATGTCTCTTTTTATATCTTTATAACCTAGTAGTTTAATCTTCGTTCTTTCTTTCTATCTTTAAACTCGTTAGTTAGAATCACTTAGTGTCATTGTAGTAAACAAAACCTTAAGAAATTTGATCACCTAGACTAAGCATTACGTTCACTTTGGTACTTACAAACACGATTCCTTTGGGTTCGACCTCGTACTCCTGTAGCTATTCTAGCAATCGACCCGGTACACTGCCGGTTAGAGAGTTAGTTTACCCACAGTTTCGAGTCTTTATAAATTGTTTTTGTTGGGTGGATTTTAGCTCAATCAAAATGGCGCCATTGCCGGGGAATTGTGTGCTATTGGTGATATCTTGTAAGTGAACCGAAGGCTTGGGCCTAGGTTTTATTTTACTGTTTTTGTGTTGTTTGCTTTTTGTAGTGCATGACCCGGAGATCTCAAACACCACTCAAACCTTACATAGACGGGATTGAAGCTTACGCAAGGCGTAGAAATAGTCAAAGAAGAAGAGGTCGTCAAGTAGAGGAGTCGATTCCGGTCTTAGAAGAGGATAGTTTGGGTGAGTTGGGAGAAGGATCCGACATGGCACAAAATGGTGGACAAGGTTTGGAAGGAAATTTGGGAAACAATAATGGAATCCCAGTTCCAAACCCGCCTCTTGTCAACAACATTGCACAAGGAGGTGGGAATGGACAAGGAAACAATGCAGTGAATGCGAATGGGCCTATTCCTCAGAATGTTCAACATGAGGCCCTAGGGAATCAAATGGATCCCATTGTGATGCAACAGTTCAATGCATGGATGTTGAATCAGTTTCAACAGAATCAAAACCAAGCTCACAATCAAGGTGGAAATGCGATGCCAAATTGGTTTAACGGTCAACAAGAGCAAAACCAAGGTGGTTTGACTTGTAGAGATTTTGTGCTAGCTCCTACGGCAAACATGGGGCATAGTCCAATCCGAATGCCACCGGTGGCCGCCAACAACTTGGAATTGAATAGAAACATCATACTTTGTTGAGAGACAACGCTATATTCAAGGGAACCGCTTTAGAAAATCCTCACTTATTCATTGATCACTTTCTCCAAATAGTGAACTTAACAAAGATCAATGGAGTGAGTGAGGAGGCGCTCAAACTTATGCTCTTCCCGTTCGCCTTGAAAGAGCAAGCTAAGAGGTGGTATGATTCGTTGCCTAATGACTCTTTACACACATGGGAAGAAGTGGTTAAGACTTTTCTACTCAAATATTACCCCCCATCGAAGACCATGGATATGAAAGAAGCTATCATGTCATTCAATGCTTATGAAGGAGAAGATCTACATGAGTCATGGGATCGGCTTAAGGCTTTGTTGAGGGAGTGACCGGGGCACGGATTGAGATCTTATAAGGTAGTTCATGCTTTCATCCGGGGTTTGGACCAAGTTCATCAAAGTACCTTGCATGCTTCTTGCAACGGGGATATTATGAGTATGGTACCCGAAGTGGCTATGAACCAAATAGAGAAGATTTCCGAGACCTCGAGGCAATACATATCGTCGAGTAGAAAGGGGACAAGAAGCAAGAAGCCCGGTTTGGTTGAAGTTAAAGAAGTAGAGGCAAGTGATCAATATCATGCTCAAGTACAAGCAATGGAGCAACAGTTGGGGAGATTGCAAAAGGAGAATGAGAGTGCTAAGCTTTGCCAAATTTGTAGTGGATCACACTCGGCAAAGGATTGTAGGATGATGACCAAGGCTCAAAATATGGCTTATCCTCAATCCTCGACTTAAGGGCAACCTTGTACTCCATCTCAAGATAACATGAATGAGTTGACCAAGCGGATGATGAGTATTTGTTCTATGGAGCAATGGAATACGGGGCCCCAATATCAAAGTCAAATGCAAAGCCCCTATCAAGGCCAATATATAGGGGAACAACAAGTTGGGCAACCGTATGAAGAATCCCAAGATGTGAACTATGTAGGACAAGGTCAAGGAGGGAATTATGGAAATCAAGGTGATGGTTCTTGGAGGAATAACAACAATCAAGGTTGGAACCGAAATCAACACCAAGGCCAAAACCAAGGTTATAGACAAGGCCAAAATCAAAGCCAATCTTCACAAGGGCAAGTCTATCAACCCCCACACCAAAGGCAACAAGGAGGGTATAATCAACAAGGTTCTAACAATTATCAAAACCCTCCTCCTTTGGCTCCTACACCTCAAAAGAGTGCAACCGATGTCATCTTGGAACAAATGAACAAAAACTTTGCGGAGATAAAGAAAGACATGGTTGAGATGAACTACAAACATGGGTCCGCCATCAAAAATCTTGAAACACAATTTCGTCAAGTGGTGGAACATGTTCAGTTGAAGGGCGGTTTACCGAGTAACACCGAAAAGAATCCAAGAAGTGTAAACGCCATCTTAACTCGAAGTGGTAAAGTGTTGAGAACTAGTGGAGAAAAGAAAGTCCTATGGAAGGACAAGGCTAGAAAAGCTCCTATTGAGGCCGAAGCGGGAGCTATGGGTGGTGATATAGATGGGATTGAAGATGATGAAGATCATGGGGAATATATCAAGAAAAAAGAATTTGAGAGGAAAGAAGCTCAAGCTAGAAGAGATTATGTGGTTATCGATGTGAAGAGGAGGAATCAACTCGAAGAGAAGGGAAAGAGCCAATGAAAGAGCCGTCTTCCCCACGCACCAAAGGTAAGAAAGGTATGATCCCTCCTCCTTCTAAAGATTTTGATTTGAGTACTCTCCCTTATCCCCCTAAGAATCATAGACAAAGTTGCTTGAATAAGGCACAAACTCGATTCATTGAGATTTTGTGAAAAATTGATTTGAACATTCCTTTTCTTGAGGCACTTGCAAACATGCCCTCGTATTGTAAGTTCCTAAAAGAGTTGCTAACTAAAAAGGGCAAAATGCAAGAAGTTGTGTGTCTAAATGAAGAGTGTTCCGCTATTTTTGATGGAAAGTCTAGGATTCCCCTGAATGTTAGAGACAAGGGTAGTTTCACTCTCCCGGTTACTATTGGTACAACTCATTTTCCTAGTGTTCTATGTGATTTGGGGGCTAGTGTAAGCTTAATGCCCCGTGCTATATATGAGAGTCTTGACCTAGGAGAGTGATGGGAGTCAACTTTACGTGACTCCGCTACATTGTTTGGCCTCCGTTTACCACATTTTCAGCATATTTTTGGATAATTTAGACCACTTTCGGGACTCCGTAATATTGTGAGTTCCTCACATTTTTGGGGGGGGTAATTCCGTCATTTTGATAGTTTACCACCCCTCTTTGATGATATTGACCCCATTCCCGAGCACGTTTACCCTTTGGAATGTTTTGGTTGTTTTTTGGTCATTGTGATGGTGTAGGGTATTGATGTCTCGAGGACCCGAGAGGCAATGGTTTACAATGAGAAACATAACCGAGGCGAGAAAAGAGGTGGAAAGGGAGAAAAAGTGAAGAATTGGTGGCACAGGGTCCAAACGCACGTTCCAACCCTCAAACCAGCGTTCAAGGTCTCCAAACTGGCGTTCCAACCCTCAAACCAGCGTTCGAGTTTCCAGTCATACAGAGTTCACTTCCTTCAAACGCCGGTTTGACAATTACCTGAAACGTGCGTTCCGGACTATTCAAACGCCGCGTTCCTACCTTGGAACGTGCGTTCCAGACCTCTCAAACGCACGTTCCATGCCTGTAAACCAGCGTTTCGAAAGACAAAAGCCCTAAGCTGCCCAGAACTTCAAGCAGAACGCACGTTCCACTCCTATGGAACCAGCGTTCGAACCAAAAATCTGCAGGATTTTCCCTCCACCTATAAATACCCCCCTTAGCCCATTTTGGGATGATTATTCATCTTCTTAGCTAAACTCTACCCCTTCATAGCTCGAATTTTGTAATAGCTTAGAATACTTCCTTTTAGTGTAAATCAACAACATCTTAGCTCAATCTTTCCATTTCTTAGCTTAGATTTTCATTTCAAACACTAAGAGACCACCTTTTAATTACTTCTCTATTTTGTACTTTTCGGATCTCAACTCGAATTTCTGCAATCTTATGGTATATTTCTCTTCTCTTTTACTTGTTATGGCTCTTATTTACTGTTTTGTGCATGTTTTGATTAGTATAATGAGTAGCTAAATTCTCTTCATAGCCGGGTCATGTGAAATTTGGTGAAATCACCCTTTGGGTGATGAAATTGGGAGTGGGTAGTGCTTTTTATTGTTGTTTCTTGCATGTTTCACGTCTTAGAACTTGTTATAACGGATTTGGGCTAGATTGATCACCTAGGTCAAAATCACACACATCACTCTTGAGAGTTGTTCGAGAGAGAGGGTGTGGGAAAAGGGTTCGAGGATCGTGGTGTAGTCTCGTTTTAGTTGTTAAACCGAGCTTATCACGAGGTTACTCGCTTTTACGCTTAAGCGGCTCGAGTGCAAAACATGACTTGTTAGGGAGAGTTGTTCAGACTTTGACAAGGCTTAAGGTGTTAGAAGAGAGTTGTTCGAGACGCTAGCACCGGGTTTAGGAGTTCGCACCCGTGAAATTGAATGCAAGAGTTCGCTTGTTATATTGCACACTCCCGGTTTTGTCATCCTTGGGGTTGAGATTAGCCTTATTGATCATGGTTCGGCTATGTCCCCTTATCCATCTTTGAAATCTAGTAGTGTAATCTTTCTACCTCTTTTTTTAGACTTGTTAGCTTGCTTTACTTTAATTTCAACATTTATCCAACACTTGACCACCTAGACTAAGAATTACGTTCACTTTGGTATTCACAAACACTTGTCTCTTGGGATCGACCTCGGACTCTGTAGCTATACTAGCAATCGACCGGTACACTTGCCGGTTAGAGAGCTTGTTTAGTCACCGTTGTCTTGAGCATCTTATAAATTTGTTTGGTGAAAAACGCTCATCAAAATGGCGCCGTTGCCGGGACTTGTGTGCTATTTGTGATATCTTGTAAGTGAACCGAAGGCTTGGGCCTAGGTTTTATTTTCTTGTTTTCTTGTTGTTTGCTTTTTGTAGTGCATGACCCGGAGATCTCAAACACCACTCGAGCCATACATAGACGGGATTGAAGCTTACGCAAGGCGTAGAAATAGTCAACGAAGAAGAGGTCGTCAAGTAGAGGAGTCGATTCCGGTCTTTGAAGAGAACAACTCGGGTGAGTTGGGAGAAGGATCCGACATGGCACAACAAGGTGGACAAGGTTTGGAAGGAAATTTGGAAAATGATAATGGAGTCCCAGTTCAAAACCCGCCTCTCTTCAACAACAATGCACAAGGAGGTGGGAATGGACAAGGAAACAATGTTGTGAATGCAAATGGGCCGATACCTCAAAATGTTCAACATGGGGCCCAAGGGAATCAAATGGATCCCGCTCTTATGCAACAGTTCAATGCATGGATGTTGAACCAGTTTCAACAAAATCAGAACCAAGCTCATAATCAAGGTGCAAACGCGATGCCAAATTGGTTTAACGGTCAACAAGAGCAAAACCAAGGCGGCTTGACTTGTAGAGATTTTGTGCTAGCTCCCACGGCAAACATGGGGCATAGTCCAATCCGAATGCCACCGGTAGCCGCCAACAACTTGGAATTGAATAGGAACATCATACATTTGTTGGGAGACAACGCTATATTCAAGGGAACCGCTTTAGAAAATCCTCACTTATTCATTGATCACTTTCTCCAAATAGTGAACTCGACGAAGATCAATGGAGTGAGTGATGAGGCACTCAAACTTATGCTTTTCCGTTACCTTGAAAGAGCAAGCTAAGAGGTGGTATGATTCGTTGCCTAAATGATTCTTTACACACATGGGAGGAAGTGGTAAAGACTTTTCTACTCAAATATTACCCCCCGTCGAAGACCATGGACATGAAAGAAGCTATAATGTCGTTCAATGCTTATGAAGGAGAAGAGCTACATGAGTCATGGGATCGGTTTAAGGCGTTATTGAGAGAGTGCCCGGGGCACGGGTTGAGATCATATGAGGTAGTTCATGCTTTCTTCCGGGGTTTGGATCAAGTTCATCAAAGTACGTTGCATGCTTCATGCAATGGAGATATTATGAGTATGGTACCCGAAGTAGCTATGAACCAAATTGAGAAGATTTCCGAGACCTCGAGGCAATATATATCGTCAAGTAGAAAGGGGACAAGGAGCAAGAAGCCCGGTTTGGTTGAAGTGAAAGAAGTTGAAGCAAATGATCAATATCATGCTCAAGTACAAGCGATGGAACAACAGTTAGGGAGATTGAAAAAGGAGAATGAGAGCGCTAAGCTTTGCCAAATTTGTAGCGGACCACACTCGGCAAAGGATTGTAGGATGACAACCAAAGCCCAAAACATGGCCTATCCTCAATCCTCGACTCAAGGGCAACCTAGCACTCTTTCTCAAGATAACATGAATGAGTTGGCTAAGCGGATGATGAGTATTTGCTCGATGGAGCAATGGAATACGGGCCTCAATATCAAAATCAATCTCAAAGCCCCTATCAAGGCCAATATATGGGTGAGCAACAAGGTGGGCAACCATATGAAGAATCCCAAGATGTGAACTATGTGGGACAAGGTCAAGGAGGAAACTATGTAAATCAAGGTGATGGTTCTTGGAGGCATAACAATAATCAAGGTTGGAATCGGAATCAAAGCCAAGGTCAAAACCAAGGTTATAGACAAAATCAAAATCAAAGTCAATCTTCACAAGGGCAAGTCTATCAACCTCCACACCAAAGGCAACAACAAGGAGGGTACAATCAACAAGGTTCCAACAATTATCAACACCCTCCTCCTTTGGCTCCTATACCTCAAAAGAGTTCAACCGATGTCATCTTGGAACAAATGAACAAAAACTTTGGAGGAGATTAAGAAAGACATGGTTGAGATGAACTACAAACATGGTTCCGCCATCAAAAATCTTGAGACTCAATTTGGTCAAGTGGTAGAACATGTTCATTTGAAGGGCGGTTTACCGAGTAACACCGAAAAAAATCCGAGAAGTGTAAACGCCATCTTAACCCGAAGTGGCAAAGTGTTGAGAACTAATGGAGAAAAGAAAGTCTTGTGGGAGGACAAGGCTAGAAAAGCACCTATTGAGTCGGAAGCGGGAGCTATGGATGGTGATATAGATGGGATTGAAGATAATGAGGATCATGAGGAATATGTCAAGAAGAAAGAAGTTGAAAGGAAAGAAGCTCAAGCTCGGGAGATTATGTGGTTATCGATGTGAAAGAAGAGGAGTCAACTAGAAGAGAGGGAAAGAGCCAATGAAAGAGCCGCCTTCCCCACGCTCCAAAGGTAAGAAAGGTATGATCCCTCCTCCTTCTAAATATTTTGATTTGAGTACTCTCCCATATCCCCCTAAGAATCATAGACAAAGTTGCTTGAATAAGGCACAAACTCGATTCATTGAAATTTTACGAAAAATTGATTTGAACATTCCTTTTCTTGAAGCACTTGCAAACATGCCCTCGTATTGTAAGTTTTTGAAAGAGTTACTAACTAAGAAGGGTAAGATGCAAGAAGTTGTTTGTTTAAATGAAGAGTGTTCCGCTATTTTTAATGGAAAGTCTAAGATTCCCCCGAAAGTTAGGGACAAGGGTAGTTTTACTATCCCGGTTACTATTGGTACGACTCATTTTCCTAGTGTCTTATGTGATTTGGGGGCTAGTGTAAGCCTAATGCCCCGTGCTATATATGAGAGTCTTGATCTAGGAGAGTTGGAGCCAACGGGATGACCCTTCAAATGGCGGATAGGTCTATTAGGGAGCCTATGGGAGTGATAGAGGATGTCATAGTGAAAGTGGACAAGTTTGCCTTCCCGGTAGATTTTGTAGTGCTAGACATGGAGATGGACTCCAAA
Organism: Gentiana macrophylla; assembly: GCA_026214975.1. NCBI lineage: Eukaryota > Viridiplantae > Streptophyta > Magnoliopsida > Gentianales > Gentianaceae > Gentiana > Gentiana macrophylla. The sequence continues at coordinate 31,494,581 of CM047808.1, forward strand.
ACACCTTTGTTGTTAGGACGTCCCTTTTTAAATACCGGGAGGACTTTGATAGATGTTGCGAGTGGTGAGATAATATTGAGAGTTGGAGATGAAAAAGTCGCGGTCAATGTCTATAAAGCCATGAAACATCCTAAGGAGAGCACCGAGGACTGTTTTTCTATTGATGCTATATATCCTTGCGTTTGAACATGTTGACATGCAGGAATATAAAGATAAATCCGATGAAGGCATGGAGAGAGTAAGTACGGAACATGATGAGGAAGAGGAATTGGAAGAGGAAGCAAAAGAGCCAGAAAAGACAGCTTTCGTGGGTGAAAGGTGGACCGAGAAGATTGATCTTGGGCTTGAAGGAGAGCTAGAAAAGCCATCAATTGAGGACCCACCGAAAGATTTGAAAATGAAGCCACTTCCACCTCATTTGAAGTATGTTTTTCTTGAAAATAATGATTTACTACCTTTGATTATTTCTTCTACACTAACGGCTTTGCAGGAAGATGAGTTAGTGAAGATGCTTAAGAAGCACAAGCGTGCTTTGGGTGGAAGATGTGCGACCTAAAGGGTATTAGTCCCACCATTTGCCAACACAAGATTATTCTGGAAGATGGAGCAAAGCCGGTAAGGCAACCCCAAAGAAGACTCAATCCACACCTCCAAGAGGTTGTGAGAAAGGACGTGGTCACAATGTTGAAGCTAGGGATTATCTATGCCATCTCGGATAGCAAGTGGGTGAGTCCCACCCAAGTGGTGCCGAAGAAGGAGGAGGTATGACCGTGGAGATCAATGACAAAGGTGAGGAGGTACCTAAGCGTTTGGTAAGTGGTCATAGAATTTGCATTGATTATCGTAAGCTAAATGACCAAACCCGTAAAGATCACTTCCCCTCCCTTTATTGATCAAATGTTGGAAAGATTGAGTGGCCATGCCTTTTATTGTTTTCTTGATGGGTTTAGTGGGTATTACCAAATACATGTGGCTTTAGAGGACCAAGAAAAGACTACCTATACTTGCCCCTATGGTACCTTTGCTTTCCGTAGGATGCCTTTTGGGTTGTGTAATGCACCCGCGACATTCCAACGGTGCATGGTGGCCATATTTATGGATATGATAGAAAAGTTTTAGAAGTCTTTATGGATGATTTTAGCGTGTTTGGTGATTCCTTTGAACAATGTCTAGATAATCTTGAAAAGGTGTTGGGTAGATGTGAGGAGACACACTTGGTGCTCAATTGGGAGAAGTGTCATTTGATGGTTACGGAAGGGATAGTCTTAGGGCATAAGATATCTAGTAAGGGTATAGAGGTAGACAAGGCTAAGGTTGAAGCGATAGCTAAGCTTCCTATGCCCACCAACCTAAAGACTCTTAGGGGTTTTCTAGGCCATGTGGGGTTTTATCGTAGGTTCATCAAGGATTTCTCGAAAATAGCCCGTCCTCTTACTCTTCTTCTTGGAAAAGACGTCCCGTTTGATTTTGACAAAGCTTGTGTTGAAGCCTTTTTGATGCTCAAGCAATTGCTTATAACCGCTCCCATCTTAGTTGCTCCGAAATGGGATCAAGAGTTTGAGCTCATGTGTGATGCAAGTGACACCGCGGTTGGTGCGGTCCTCGGTCAAAAGATCGATAAAATCTTCAAGCCCATTGCTTATGCAAGTCACACCTTGAATCCGGCCCAACAGAATTACACCACCACTGAAAAAGAGCTTTTAGCGGTCGTCTTTGCGTTTGATAAGTTTCGGTCTCATCTCGTAGGTTCTCGGGTAGTTGTCCACACGGATCATGCCGCTTTGCGTTATCTCTTTGCCAAGCAAGACGCCAAGCCCCGCCTCTTGAGGTGGATCTTGCTCTTGCAAGAGTTTGATTTAGAGATCCGTGATAGGAAAGGTTGTGAGAATGTCGTAGCCGACCACCTAAGTCGTATGGAGCTTAGTGAGGAGTTGATTAAGGCACAAAGGGAGATAAATGATTCTTTTCCTCACGAGCAACTCTATGCACTTGACACCCTTTCTCCGGCTAAAAAAGGGAACTTTCTAAAAGTCGGTAAGGAAGGTAGTCCTTGGTTTGCTCCTTTTGTCAACTACCACGAGTGCGGTTTCGTAGACCCCGACCTTGACTCGAACCAAAGGCGTAAATTCCTTAGTGAGGTGGGTAAGTATGTGTGGGAAGATCCTTGTCTATATAGGTTGTGTTCGGATGGTATTCTGAGGAGGTGCATCCCAGAAAGTGAGATTTTGAGTGCTCTCTCGTTTTGTCACGACAAAGAGGCCGGAGGCCACTTCTCGGGGCAAAGAACCGCTTTGAAAGTATTGCAAAGTGGGCTATATTGGCCCACTCTATTCCGAGATGCACATGCTTATGTGAAATCTTGCGATGCTTGTCAAAGGTCCGGTCGTATATCTAGAAGGAGTGAGATGCCTCAGAAGCCGATCATAGTGTGTGAGATTTTTGACGTGTGGGGCATTGATTTTATGGGCCCCTATCCCTCTTCGTGTGGTAACAAGTACATTCTAGTCGCGTGTGATTATGTATCCAAATGGGTCGAAGCCTTAGCCTCACCCACCAATGATAGGAATGTTGTTATCCGCTTTCTTAGAAAGAACATCTTTTGTAGGTTTGGGGTGCCACGTGCTATAATTAGTGATAATGGAAGCCATTTTGCCAACAAGCCGTTTGATAAACTTTTGGAGAAGTATGGCGTGAAACACAAGCTAGGTACCGCTTACCATCCCCAAACGAGTGGTCAAGTTGAAGTCACGAATAGGGGTATTAAGCGTATCTTGGAAAGGACGGTAGACACGAACGTCAAGAGTTGGTCTTTAAAGTTAGATGATGCTTTGTGGGCCCATAGGACAGCCTTTAAGACACCCCTAGGCATGTCACCTTACATGATAGTTTATGGTAAATCTTGCCATCTTCCCGTAGAAATCGAACACAAGGCTTATTGGGCCGTCAAAATGCTAAACCTCGATGACACCTTAATTGGTGAGAAGCGTATGGCCCAATTGAATGAACTAGATGAGTTCCGCCTTTGTGCTTATGACCTCTCCACGAAGTATAAAGAAAAGACTAAGTTACTCCATGATAAGTTGATCAAACCTCGTGTTTTCAATGAGGGTGACGAAGTCTTATTCTACAATACTCGTTTACATCTTTTCCAAGGGAAGTTGAAGTCTAGGTGGTCCGGTCCCTATGTTGTGTCGAAAGTTTATCCGTCCGGTGCTATTGAAATCACCCATTCTAAGTTCGGCACGTTCACCACAAATGGCTTGCGGTTGAAAAGGTATGAGCGGTTACCCTACGATGAAGCACTAGAAATAGTGCATCTTGAAGATCCCGTACCTTGTGATGAATCTTGTAAGTCTTGTCATGGACTTTAAACCTTGACTCGTATAATTCCAAATCCATCGTCCTCTCTTTCTACCCTTTCTCGCCTTGTGCCAACGGTATAACTTTGAAAAAGTTGGCACCGTATAATCCATCTTGTCGAGCCAACGACGTAAAACAAAGGCGCTTAGTGGGAGGCAACCCACCTTTTTGTGGTTTAGGTTGATTGAGTAAGAGTCTAGATTGGTCTAGGGGTGGTTAGATGTGAGTGTGGAGTGATTTCCCCTGTTTTCCTGTTTTTCCCCTGTTTTTGCTCTCAAACGCACGTTCCCATTGTTCAGAACGTGCGTTCCAAGCCTTCAAACGTGCGTTCCCAGTTTTAAACCAGCGTTTGAGCCTCTTACCCCCAGTATCAACTCCCTCAGTTCAAACGCACGTTCCTCGTTCAAACGCCAGTTCCATCTTTGCGAAACGCGCGTTCCCTCTTCTGGAACGTGCGTTTGAGACATGCGAAACGCACGTTCCATGCTCTGGAACCAGCGTTTGACCCCTTTTTCTATAAATACCCTTCTTCCCCAACCCGGCGTTCCCAAAATCGAATTCAAGACCTAACCGCCGTTCTCACGCCCTTCCCCTCTTGCTTCAAATTCTTCGCTTCTAACCCGTTTTGAGCGATTTTGTTGCAATCAACACCTCTTGATCCCTTCCTTTGTTTTCTAGACCAAATCAAACAACAATCCACCAAATTCCCGGTTCGATCGGTGCTTGGGCGTATTTTTCACCATAGTCGATTTCCACCTTCTCCGTTGTTTCGGGACTCGTTAGTCACTCCACAACGCTCACGTAGGCTAATCTAAGCATAAGACAGGTACCTTTTGGTTTACATTTCCGTTTTGAGTAGGGTTTGATTTTTGATTTTTTTTCAATTTTTTTTCCCTACCCCGTTTGTGAATTGTCATTGATTATGTACCTTGTTTCTTGTTTGTTTATCGTGTTCTTGGCCTTGTGATGTGTGGTGGTTGTGTGATGGATGGTTTGGTTTGGTTTGGTTGTTTTGAAATCCCGTATTGGATGATAATCGGGTCGGTTTGCCTTGTGTTTGGTTGTGGTGTAGTTGCTCTTAATTTAGGAAGATGGCGGGGGGTAAACGAAAGGAGATAGGGGATAAAGGGAAGGGCAAGATGCCTGTTGTTGGTAAGAGCCAATCCAAGAAACAGAAAAACAATGTGATCGAACTAGAGGCGGTGGGATTAGAATCAGTGAACTGTGGGAGAGGTTTGAGCGCTTGACCCTAGAGCTCTTAGTAATTTGGACGACTTAGAGATGAGACATCGGATGATGATTTTGAGCCCGATCTCAAGGTCGAAACTCTAGCAAAGATGATGATGATGATAGCGGTGAGAGAGATCATGAGTTTGACAAATGAGGCACCCTGTCCCGTGTCACACCCAGGGTCGCTCGTCCCCCAGTTTCCCAACCAGTTTCTCAACCAGTTTCTCAACCCCCACACCCTCCACCTACCCAACCTATTCCTCAGACTTCCACCGAGCCGCAACCCCAAGTAGCTTCTGCCTCATCTGACCCTCTTCCTTACGACATGCGTTTCTCCACGCCCCAAGATTTGAGCAATTACGAGGAGTTCGTGGTTGATAAAAAATGTGCTTTGAAAGAGGGCTAGATTTGAAGGTGGTACCGAAATCGTTTGTGGATAATCTGAGGAGTAGGGGTTGGAATAACCTTATCTTGGAACCCGAGGGCAACCTGAACTTGTCGATAGTCCGGGAATGGTATGCCAACTTTACTGTGGCTGACTTAGAGAGAGGGACTGTTTGGGTGCGTGGAGTGAATGTCCCATGGTCGGTCGCAGCGATTAATGGTTTTTATAGGACACCGACTATCGTGGGCGATCATTATGAGGAGTGGTTTCGGGACAAGAATAGTTGGGGCGATCTTGAGGACCCTTGGAGCGGATGAGGATAGAAATCAACCCCGAGTTGCGTGGATGTCAAAGGGGGTAACACGCGTGATCGGTGTTTGACGACGACTTGGCCCGACGATTGGAAAGTCAAGGCTAAGTTCTCCCGAAATCGCTTACTACCTAAGGACAACATCACACATTTTCACATTAAGGATCTACAGCTGTTGTACGCCTTGCATTATAAGTTGAAAGTAGACGTGGGACGGACAATTTTTATGGAGTTTCGGGAGAACCGTAAAAACAAGCGTCGATTGATTATGTGCCCCTACTTGATTTACGGGTTGTGTCGTGATGCACGAGTTGGTGAGTATGCAGATGATCGATTAGAAAGAGCAAAGTTTTGCCTATTATGCCTAAGTCGTTCAATGCTCGTTCTGCTTCTCGGCCTTCCAAGCGGCTCATCCACACGGTCCTCCAACCTTTCACCCCTACCTCCACTACTTCCACCACCCTGCCTATGCCACCACCTCCCCTCACTACTATCACCACCACCACCATTCCACCACCTCCCAGTTCTGGACCTTCCACCTCCTCCACCACTTTACCTCCACCCACACCTACCATACCTTTCACCGGAGGGCCGTGGTGGCGAGAGACAGGGACTGTTGATAGCCCACAAGCAAATGAGATTGGATGGGCGATCTGCATGGATCATGATGAATGGGCCACAAGAACTGTAGAAGGCAATAGCTCGAGCTCAGCAGGTCCATCTTCCGCACAGAGACTTGGATACTACAGCCTTCCAGTACACACCTGAGATAGAGGCCGATCTGCAGCGGATTACCGAGAGCCTACTAGAGGATGAGTCCGATGAGGGGTCGAGGTTCAGATAGAGACCGAGGCGATTCGTGATGTCGTTGGATGTTGAGACAGAGGCATGAGGAGGCATGGCGAGGCGGATCTCGTCGAGAGACAAGTGGGGGCAGTCAGTGCCGACACTACACACCTGAGAGTGCGCTTCTTGTGGATCGCACCATCTTCCAAAGACACAGATCCTCCGCTTGATGTACAGGCCGAGAGCAAACTAGCTTGTTTTTCATTGTTTCGCTTTTCTTTTGAGAGTGCAAACTTATTTTGGCTAGTCTGCTTTTCATTTATTTGTGGGTACTTTTGACTGATTCACTTTGAGGCGAGTTGACTTTTGATTTCGACTTTTGGTCGTTTTACATTCTTCACTTTTGATACGCACATGTAATCATTGTTCAGCCCCTGAGGCCTGTTTGACCGTGCATGTTTTTCTCCCCTTTGATTCGCATGCTTGGATGTTCTGAGTTTTATTGTTATATTGTATCCGTCCATTGCATATCCCATTCCCCCTCGGCATGCTTTGATATCGTTTCGAGGCATAAACTCGTTTTCTTACGCACCCGTTCGCCTATTGCTTGATCTTTAGCACGTGGACTTTTCCGTGCCTCGCGCTTTTCTTTGTTTCTTTTGTTCTCGCTTTAGGTTTCGGGATGGACTTATACGAGGGTGTCACGAGTTTCGAGTATCGGTTGCGCCTTTCTGCTGGAGTTTTGGTCAAACAAATAAGTCTTTTACTCTTTTATCTCTCACACACCGAGGACAAGTTTCGTTTAAGTGTGGGGTGGGGAGACTTAGCCGTTTTCTTGGTATTGATTGTTAAATGTGCTATAAATGTGGTATACTTGGCCTATGATCGGGCTCGAGTCGATTTTTGGGTAATTTTTAAAATTTTTCAAGGGTCTTAACACCGTGTTGTATGTGTTATTTTCACATTTGAGTGGTGATCATCTTAGTCGGGACCCTGAACATATGCATTGCGGTTTGATATTATCTTGAGAATGGAGTTTATTATTTCACGAAGCTACACTTTGTGCACAATTTGATTACTACCACCTTTCATATCATGAGTCTCGAGACGAAATGTCATAGGTTTACCTAAGTAGGACATGGGATGACGGTTTTGGCGCCCTTTGACCTTACCATAGCCAAATAAGCCTTAACCGAACATTTACCCTTCGTAGCCCTCTCACTTTGATAGAATGGTCGACCACCATTCGCTTATAGCCGTTTTGTTACTTAGTCGAAACCTACCCTTGAGCCTTAAATATGGTCACATATCCTTCATTTTAACCTACTACGAGTGGACTAGTCCTTAGTTGGAACACACTTGCTAAAACAAGTGTGGGGTGGGGAAATATGATGTTTTGATTGGGTTGTTGTTTCTTGTTTTGAGCTATAAGGTGTTGAGGAGCTCGTTTGGGCTTGTGTTCAGTTTTTGGGCCAAGGAAAGAACCTTCTTCTTCTCTTCAAAAAAAAAAAAAAAAAAAAAGAAAAAAAAAAAAAAAAAATCAAACAAAGTTCAAAATACATTAGCTCTCGTTGAATAAAAGTTGATGTTTATAGAAATAAAAGGGTTGAGCTCAAAAGTTGCTTTTATGATGTTAGAGTTGGGATAGTGAGATAGGTGCTAGTGTGCTTGGACTCACCTTATGAAACTTGAAACATAGTCGAGTTTGGCAATGAGTTCGGGTGTATTGGTAACCTATGGTTCCCAAAATGTCAAAGTTGATCAAAAAGGGAGTTTTGGGTGGTTTGCTTGATACAGATGAGTTGGTACTTGGTTGATTAGGTTCACTCGTACTTCTTTTCTCCAGTTCCCAAAATACCCCTTTCGACTAACCGAAATCACCCTAGCCTAACGTTATAACCGCTCAAGTCCTGCCCGATCGTGTCCAAACTTAGTAAACCAGATTAGTGGAGAGGCTCGTGATTATGAAACGGTTGGTAGACCTTTTTGGTTGGGATTCAAGCCCCAACAATCTTTTTGAGTACTTGGTTCTAGCTTTGCACCACACACACTCCATTTTCTTGATAATGTTGCACCAATGTGTATATGTTCGTGTTTCTTACTTTGTGTTTACCTCGGAGAATGTGAGTAGTAGCACCTACATCATAAAGTTGAATCCACTTGGTTTGTTTTAAAACGCCCATTTTACTCGAGGACGAGCAAAGGCTAAGTGTGGGGTGGTTGATGGGAGTCAACTTTACGTGACTCCGCTACATTGTTTGGCCTCCGTTTACCACATTTTCAGCATATTTTTGGATAATTTAGACCACTTTCGGGGTAATATTGTGAGTTCCTCGCACGGGGGGTAATTCCGTCATTTTGATAGTTTACCACCCTCTTTGATGATATTGACCCCATTCCGAGCACGTTTACCCTTTGGAATGTTTTGGTTGTTTTTTGGTCATTGTGATGGTGTAGGGTATTGATGTCTCGAGGACCCGAGAGGCAATGGTTTACAATGAGAAACATAACCGAGGCGAGAAAAGAGGTGGAAAGGGAGAAAAAGTGAAGAATTGGTGGCACAGGGGTCCAAACGCGCTCCAACCCCTCAAACCAAATGCGTTCGTGTCTCCAAACTGGCGTTCCAACCTCAAACCAGGCGTTCGAGTTTCCAGAGTCATACAGAGTTCACTCCTTCAAACGCTGGTTTGACAATTACCTGAACGCGTGCGTTCGGACTATTCAAACGCGCCGCGTTCCTACCTTGAACGTCGCGTTCGGACCACTCAAACGCACGTTCCATGCCTCGTAAAACCGGCGTTTGAAAGACAAAAGCCCTAAGCTGCCTGAAACTTCAAGCGAACGCACGCTCCACTCCTATGGAACCAGGCGTTCGAACCAAAAATCTGCAGGATTTTCCTCCACCTATAAATACCCCCTTAGCCCATTTTGGGATGATTATTCATCTTCTTAGCTAAACTCTACCCCTTCATAGCTCGAATTTTGTAATAGCTTAGAATACTTCCTTTTAGTGTAAATCAACAACATCTTAGCTCAATCTTTCCATTTCTTAGCTTAGATTTTCATTTCAAACACTAAGAGACCACCTTTTAATTACTTCTCTATTTTGTACTTTTGGATCTCAACTCAATTTCTGCAATCTTATGGTATATTTCTCTTCTCTTTTACTTGTTATGGCTCTTATTTACTGTTTTGTGCATGTTTTGATTAGTATAATGAGTAGCTAAATTCTCTTCATAGCCGGGTCATGTGAAATTTGGTGAAATCACCCTTTGGGTGATGAAATTGGGAGTGGGTAGTGCTTTTTATTGTTGTTTCTTGCATGTTTCACGTCTTAGAACTTGTTATAACGGATTTGGGCTAGATTGATCACCTAGGTCAAAATCACACACATCACTCTTGAGAGTTGTTCAGAGAGAGGGGTGTGGGAAAAGGGTTCCAGGATCGTGGTGTAGTCTCGTTTTAGTTGTTAAACCGAGCTTATCACGAGGTTACTCGCTTTTACGCTTTAAGCGGCTCGAGTGCAAAACATGACTTGTTAGGGAGAGTTGTTCGGACCTTGACAAGGCTTAAGGTGTTAGAAGAGAGTTGTTCGACGCTAGCACCGGGTTTAGGAGTTCGCACCCGTGAAATTGAATGCAAGAGTTCGCTTGTTATATTGCACACTCCCGGTTTGTCATCCTTGGGGTTGAGATTAGCCTTATTGATCATGGTTCGGCTATGTCCCCTTATCCATCTTTGAAATCTAGTAGTGTAATCTTTCTACCTCTTTTTTAGACTTGTTAGCTTGCTTTACTTTAATTTCAACATTTATCCAACACTTGACCACCTAGACTAAGAATTACGTTCACTTTGGTATTCACAAACACTTGTCTCTTGGGATCGACCTCGGACTCCTGTAGCTATACTAGCAATCGACCCGGTACACTGCCGGTTAGAGAGCTTGTTTAGTCACCGTTGTCTTGAGCATCTTATAAATTCTGTTTGGTGAAAAAACGCTCATCAGAGAGTTGGAGCCAACGGGGATGACCTTTCAAATGGCGGATAGGTCTATTAGGGAACCTATGGGAGTGATAGAGGATGTCATAGTGAAAGTGGATAAGTTTGCCTTCCCGGTAGATTTTGTGGTGCTAGACATGGAGATGGACTCCAAAACACCTTTGTTGTTAGGACGTCCCTTTTTAAATACCGGAAGGACTTTGATAGATGTTGCGAGTGGAGAGATTATTTTGAGGGTTGGAGATGAAAAAGTCGCGGTCAATGTTTACAAAGCGATGAAACACCCTAAGGAGAGCACCGAGGACTGTTTTTCTATTGATGCTATATATCCTTGCGTTTCGGAACATGTTGACATGCAGGTGTATAAAGATAACTCCGATGAATGCTTGGCAAGAGTGAGTACGGAACCCGAGGAAGAAGAAGAGTTGGAAGAGGAAGCAAAAGAGCTCGAAGAGACGGCTTTCGTGGGTGAAAGGTGGACTGAGAAGATTGATCTTGGGCTTGAAGGAGAGTTGGAGAAGCCATCAATTGAGGACCCACCAAAAGACTTGAAAATGAAGCCGCTTCCACCTCATTTGAAGTATGTTTTTCTTGAAAATGATGATTTACTTCCTTTGATTATTTCTTCTACACTAACGGCTTTGCAGGAAGATGAGTTAGTGAAGATGCTTAAGAAGCATAAGCGTGCTTTTGGGTGGAAGATGTGTGATCTCAAGGGTATTAGTCCCACCATTTGCCAACACAAGATTATTCTGGAAGATGGAGCAAAGCCGGTAAGGCAACCCCAATGAAGGCTCAATCCACACCTCCAAGAGGTTGTGAGGAAGGATGTAGTCACGATGTTGAAGCTAGGGATTATCTATGCCATCTCGGATAGCAAGTGGGTGAGTCCCACCCAAGTGGTGCCGAAGAAGGGAGGTATGACCGTGGAGATCAATGACAAAGGTGAGGAGGTGCCTAAGCGTTTGGTAAGTGGTCATAGAATTTGCATTGATTATCGTAAGCTAAATGACCAAACTCGTAAAGATCATTTCCCCCTCCCTTTTATTGATCAAATGTTGGAAAGATTGAGTGTCCATGCTTTTTATTGCTTTCTTGATGGGTTTAGTGGGTATTACCAAATACATGTGGCCTTAGAGGACCAAGAAAAGACTACCTATACTTGCCCCTATGGTACTTTTGCCTTCCGTAGGATGCCTTTTGGGTTGTGTAATGCACCCGCGACATTCCAACGGTGCATTGTTGCCATATTTGCGGATATGATTGAAAAGTTCTTAGAAGTCTTTATGGATGATTTTAGTGTGTTTGGTGATTCCTTTGAGGAATGTCTAGATAATCTTGAAAAGGTGTTGAGTAGATGTGAGGAGACAAATTTGGTGCTTAATTGGGAGAAGTGTCATTTGATGGTTACGGAGGGGATAGTCTTAGGGCATAAGATATCTAGTAAGGGTATAGAAGTAGACAAGGCTAAGGTTGAAGCAATAGCTGAGCTTCCTATGCCCACCAACCTAAAGACTCTTAGGGGTTTTCTAGGCCATGTGGGGTTCTATCGTAGGTTCATTAAGGATTTCTCGAAAATAGCCCGTCCTCTTACTCTTCTTCTTGGAAAAGACGTCCCGTTTGATTTCAACCAAGCTTGCATTGAGGCATTTTTGTTGCTCAAGCAATTGCTTGTATCCGCTCCTATCTTATTTCCCCGAAGTGGGATCAAGAATTTGAGCTCATGTGTGATGCGAGTGACACCGCGGTTGGTGCGGTCCTCGGTCAAAAAATCGACAAAATCATCAAGCCTATTGCTTATGCTAGCCACACCTTGAATTCGGCCCAACAAAACTACACCACCACTGAAAAAGAGCTTTTAGCAGTCGTCTTTGCGTTTGATATGTTTCGGTCTCATCTCGTAGGTTCTCGGGTAGTTGTCCACACGGATCATGCCGCTTTGCGTTATCTCTTTGCCAAGCAAGATGCCAAGCCCCGCCTCTTGAGGTGGATCTGGCTCTTGCAAGAGTTTGATCTAGAGATCCGTGATAGGAAGGGTTGTGAGCATGTCGTAGCCGACCACTTAAGTCGTATGGAGCTTAGTGAGGAGTTGATTAAGGCACAAACTGAGATAAATGACTCTTTTCCTCACGAGCAACTTTATGCACTTGACACCCTTCTCCCGGCTAAGAAAGGAAACTTTCTAAAAGTCGGTAAGGAAGGTAGTCCTTGGTTCGCTCCTTTTGTTAACTACCACGAGTGCGGTTTTGTAGATCCTGACCTTGACTCGAACCAAAGGCGTAAATTCCTTAGTGAGGTTGGTAAGTATGTGTGGGAAGATCCTTGTTTATATAGGTTGTGTTCGGATGGCATTTTGAGGAGGTGCATCCCAGAAAGTGAAATTTTGAGTGCTCCTTCGTTTTGTCACGACAAAGAGGCCGGAGGCCATTTCTCGGGGCAAAGAACCGCTTTGAAAGTATTGCAAAGTGGGCTATATTAGCCCACTCTATTCCGAGATGCACATGCTTATGTGAAATCTTGTGATGCTTGTCAAAGATCCGGTCGTATATCTAGAAGGAGTGAGATGCCTCAGAAGCCGATCATAGTGTGTGAGATTTTTGACGTGTGGGGCATTGATTTCATGGGCCCCTATCCCTCTTCGTGTGGTAACAAGTATATCCTAGTCGCTTGTGATTATGTGTCCAAATGGGTCGAAGCCTTAGCTTCACCCACCAATGATAGGAATGTTGTTATCCGGTTTCTTAGAAAGAACATCTTTTGTCGGTTTGGGGTGCCTCATGCTATAATCAGTGATAACGGAAGTCATTTTGCCAACAATCCGTTTGATAAACTCTTAGAGAAGTATGGAGTGAAACACAAGTTAGGTACCGCTTACCATCCCCAAACGAGTGGTCAAGTTGAAGTCACGAATAGGGGTATTAAGCGTATCTTAGAGAGGACGGTAGACACGAATGTCAAGAGTTGGTCTTTAAAGTTAGATGATGCTTTGTGGGCCCATAGGACAGCCTTTAAGACACCCCTAGGCATGTCGCCTTACATGATAGTCTATGGTAAATCTTGTCATCTTCCCGTAGAGATCGAACACAAGGCTTATTGGGCCATCAAAATGCTAAACCACGATGATACCTTAATAGGTGAGAAGCGTATGGCCCAATTGAATGAACTAGATGAATTCCGCCTTTGTGCTTATGACCTTTCCACGAAGTATAAAGAAAAGACTAAGTTACTCCATGATAAGTTGATTAAACCCTGTGTTTTCAATGAGGGTGATGAAGTCTTATTCTACAATACTCGTTTGCATCTTTTCCAAGGGAAGTTGAAGTCTAGGTGGTCCGGTCTTGTGTCGAAAGTCTATCCGTCCGGTGCTATTGAAATCACCCATTCGAAGTTTGGCACGTTTACCACTAATGGCTTGCGGTTGAAAAGGTATGAGCGGTTGCCTTACGATGAAGCACTAGAAATAGTGCACCTTGAAGACCCCGCACCTTGTGATGAATCTTGTAAGTCTTGTCATGGACTTTAAATCTTGACTCGTATAATCCTTAATCCATCTTTCCATCTTTTTACCCTTTCTCGTTTCGTGCCAACGGTATAACTTTGAAAAAGTTGGCACCGTATAATCCATCTTGTCGAGCCAACGACGTAAAACAAAGGCGCTTGGGGGGGGCAACACACCATTTCGTAGTTTGTTGAGTTAGTTTGGTGTTTCGAGTGGTCTCGGGGCGGTTAGAATCAAGTGTGGGGTAGAAATCTTGAGTTTTCCTAGTTTCTGGTCCAAAAGCCCGTTTAACCCCTTTCAAACGTGCGTTTACAGCTTTTTCCTCCCAAACGCGCGTTTAGAACCATTTCAAACGCGCGTTTGGAGCCTCAACTCTCTGATCGTGATTCCTCTTCCCAAACGCACGTTTCACACTTCAAACGCGCGTTTGAGCTTGCGAAACGCGCGTTCCACCTCTTTCAAACGCGCGTTTGGGACCTTCTTCTTTAAATACCTGCAACCTCAAACCGGCGTTTCATTTCGATTTCTTCTCAACCCTAGCAGCGTTTGGCGGCCGTTCTTGCACCCTTCACTCGAAATCCTTCAATTCTACTCCGTTTTTGGCGATTCAAAGCCAAAACAACACCTCTCAATCTCTTCTTTTGATTCCAACAAGCCATTCCACCAACAAACTTCCCCAAATCCTCGATTCTATCGGCAGTTTGGACAACTTTTTGTCAAGGTCGAATTTAGCAAATTTTGACGTTTCGAGGCTCGTTCTTCGCTCCAAATCATTCGTGTCGTATCATTTAAGCATAGAACAGGTATATTTCGGCTTTACGTTAAAGTTTCGGTTAGGGTTAGTTTTTGGCCTATTTTGGTTTAACGCCCCTTTCTCGTTATTTATTGTTTTTTGATGTTATATCCTGTTTTTGTTTGTTTTGTTGATCGATGGTGAATGGTGTGGCTTTTGTGGGGTGTTTTGTTGTGGATGGATGGTTTGTTTGAAATCCCGGTTGGATGATAACCGGGTCGTTTTGTTGTTGATTTTGGTTGTTGGATGTTGTTTGGATGGTTTTCAGTGATAATGAGGGAAACTAAACGTAAGGAAACCGAGGGTAAAGGTAAGGGGAAACAACCAGTGACTAGGCAAGTGCCCAAAAAATAGAAAACCCTAGTTTCTCCTCGGGTACCTACGGGTGGTATTCGAATCGGTGGTACAGTTGAGAGTAGGAATCCTCGAGCCCTTAGGCCAGCGGGTCAGTTAAGGGATGAGACTTCAGACGAGGATTTTGAGCCAGATACCGAGGGGAGGAATACCAGCAGTGATAGTGAGGAGGCTACGGACTTTGAGAGCGATGTGCCCTTGGCACATTTGCAAGCTAAAAATGAAAGGACTAGTGCTCCACCTCCTCCACAGAGTGCTCCCGAGCAAGACCCTTCTCTAGCTCCCCCTCCTGATGATATTATCCCTTTCGAGCAGTGTTTTAACTCACCGGTTGCATTCTCAAACTACAATGAGTATATAGCTGTGAAAAACATCTGTTATACGAGGGGGGCTAGACCTCAAAGCTGTCCCTAAATCTTTCATTGATGATTTGAGGAAAAGAGGGTGGAACAATCTGATTTACGAACCGGATAGGAATCTCAATCTGTCATTGGTCCGGGAATTGTATGCAAACTTTAGTGTGGCTAATCTTGAGTCCGGTTTCATCAAAGTTAGAGGGGTCAATGTCCCGTGGTCGGTCAAGGCTATCAATGATTATTACAGGATACCGGCTTTCGAGGGTCAGGACTATATCACTTGGTTTGCAGAGAGATCTCACTGGGGTAATACTGAGACTCCGGATCCATTAGAGGAGATGAGGAAGGCAATCAACCCCGACTTACAATGGATTTCAAAAGGTAGCAATTTGAGAAGTCAGTTGGTGACGACGACTTGGCCGGATGTTTGGAAAGTGAAAGCAAAGTTTTCTCAGAACCGTCTACTACCGAAGGACAACATAACGCACTTCCACATTAAGGATTTGCAATTATTGTATGCTCTACATTATATCCTGAAGGTAGATGTCGGGAAAACCATTTTTGAGGAATTTAGAGAAAACCAAAAGGTCAAGCGTCGGATGATAATGTGCCCTTACCTTATTCACGGCTTGTGCAAGGGAGTGTCGGTAAAGGAATATCCTGATGATCAGATTCTGAGGAAGAAGAATCTGCCTGTGGCACCGAGGCCGTTCAACGCCCGCACCGCTTCCAAACCTCCTAGGCCCACCCCACGACCCATTCACACCATCTTACGCCCCACTGCCCCTACTACTTCCACCTCACTCCCCATACCCCCTCCTATCATTTCCTCCACTACTACTACTACCATACCCCCACCTCCTTCTTCTACTACTGGACCTTCCACCACACCTACACCTGCACCTTCTACACCTACTACCAGGGGGCCGTGGCTTAGTGAGCGACAGGGGCTTCTAATTGCACATAAACAGAGAGACTGGATTGATAGTCTGAGGGTGACACTGAATGGCATTGTGGAGAATCAGCAGGTATTGGCTCAGGAGAGGCAGGTTGAGCTTCCTGAATTGGATCTGGATATTGCACCATTTCAGATACCCCGGAGATTGAGGAGGACTTGCAGCGGGTTATAGAGGAGTCATTTGTTGAGGAGCCAGACGAGGGGTTTGATGATATTGATTTGGATGATCTGATGGGCACAGATAGGGCTGGGACAGATGCAGCTGGGACGGAGGCAGTGAGGACAGGTGATGCAGGACCTACAAAGATCGAGAGTGCAGCTGCTGTGGTTGCACCAACATCAGGCACACCGGATTCCACTACTGACGTACAGGGACATGGAGCAGACTAGCATGTTTTCTCATGCGATTCTTATTGTATTTACTTACTAGTCTGTCTCTTTTATACTTTGACGTTTCACTTACTTTTGACGTTCTTTCATCATACTTTGGACACACTTCGCTTCTGCATGCACGTACACTTATTTTTGAGCCCCTGAGGCCTGCTTGACCGTGTATGTTTTCCTTTTTCATTGACTGATACTCTGGGATGACGAGGATACTATTGTTGGCTTATATCTAATGCATGGATGTTCTGTAATTATTTGATTCGTTTGTATTCTTCCATTGCATATCCCATATCCCCCCTCATTATGCTTTGATCTCGTCACTGTGGCTTAGACTCGTTATTTTATGCACCCGCTTACCCTATTGCTTGCTTTTTAGCACGCGGATTATGTCCCGTGCATGCGCTGTCTTTGTTTCTGTTGATCTCGCTCTAGGTTACGGGATGGATTCACACGAGGTTATCACGAGTTTCGAGTCACGGTTGCGCCTTTCTGCCGGGTCTTTTGGTCAAACAGCTAAGTCTTTTACGCTTCTTATCTCTCACACACTGAGGACAGTGTTTCGTTTAAGTATGGGGTGGGGGACTTAGCCGTTTTATTGTTTTTATTGTTGAATGTGCATTATGTGTGGTATACTTAGCCTATGATCGGGCTTGAGTCGATTTTTGGGTGATTTTAAAATTTTTCAAGGGTTCCCGACACTGTGTTGTTGATGCTATGTCTATACTCGAGTGGTGGCCACCTTAGTAGGGCCCCGAACGTGTGCACTTCGGTTTGATTTTATCTTGAGAATAGAGTCTATTAATTTCACGTGAAGCTACACTTTATGCACAATTTGATTACTACCACCTCTCATGTCACTGGTCTCGAGACGAAATAGAAAGGTTCACCTAAGTAGGACACGGGATGACGGTCATGGCGTCTCTTTGACCCTACCAAAGCCAAATAAGCCTAATCCCCAATATTAGACCTTCGTAGCCCCTCTCAGCCTTGATAGAATGGTCTGACCACCATTCATGTTATAGCCGTTTTGTTACGTAGTCAGAAACCTACCTTGAGCTTAATTTATGGTCACATTCCCTTCATTTACACCTTACGAGTGGACTTGATCTTTTGTTAGGCCACACTTGCCAAGGCAAGTGTGGGGTGGGGGAAATGATGTTTGATGGGTTGGTGTTTTCTCGGTTTGGAGCTAGAAGGAGAAGAGGAGCTCATTTGGGCTTAGTGTATGGGTTTGGCCAAAAATAAAAGAAAAAATCTGTGAATTTCCTTCTTTTCTTCTCTTTTGAAAAAAAAAATCAAAGTTCAAAATAAATTAGCTCTCTTTGCAATAAAATTTTGGAGTAAATAGAAATAAAGGGTTGGAATCAAAGTAATTAGCTCAAAAGTGATTTTTATAATGTTGGAGTTGGGATAGTGAGATAGGTGCTAATGTATTCGACCTCACCTTATGAGACTTGAAACATAGTTGAATTAGGCAATGAGTTCGGGTATGTTAGCATTCTATGGTTCCCAAAGTGTTTAAACTAATCAAAAAGGAGTTTGGGTGGTTTGTATGGTAGAGATAAGGTGGTACACTTGTTGATTATGTTCACTCGTACTTCTCTTTCTCCAGTTCCCAAAATACCCTTTTCGATTAACCGGAATTGCCCTAGCCTAACGTTATAACCCTTCAAGACCTACCCGATTGTGTCCGAACTTAGTGACCTTGATTAGTGGAGAGGGTAGTGGTATGAGACGGTTGGTAGACCTTTGGTCGGGATTCAAGCCCCGACAATCATTTTGAACACTTGGATGTAGCTCGGCACCACACACACTCTATTCTCTTGATAATGTTGTACCGGTGTGTGTATGTTCGTTTGTCTTACTTTGTGGTTACCTCGAGGGTAAGGATAGTAGCACCTACGTCACAATGTTGAATCCCTAGGTTTGTTTTAAAACGCCTAGTTTACTCGAGGGCGAGCAAAGGCTCAGTGTGGGGTGGTTGATGGGAGTCAACTTTACGTGACTCCGGTGCATTAATTACCCCCGTTTACCACACTTTCAGCACATTTTGGGTAAATTAGACCAATTTCAGGGTGATATCGTGAGCTTATGGCACGGGGAACGAATTCGTTACTTTGATGAATTCATACCCCTTTTTATTGATATTAACCCCATTTCCCGAGCACTTTTACCCTCCGAAATTGTTCGGATGTTTGTGGTTGTTTATGATATTGAAGGGTATTGGTGTCTCGAGGATCCGGAAGGTGACGATTTGTGGTGAAAAGCATGATCGAGGCAAGACGAGGGCCCAAAAAGGAAGAAAAGTGAAGATTTGGGGAAACAGGGGTCAAACGTGCGTTTGAACTCCACAAACGCACGTTCCATACATCAAACGCGCGTTTGAACCCCTCAAACGTGCGTTCCAAAAGTCCAGAGTTGATACAGAGTTGAAGCTCTCCAAACGCGCGTTTGAAATCACCCTCAAACGTGCATTCCAAGATCCCAAACGCGCGTTTGAACCTTCCTAAACGCGCGTTCAAGATGAAGAACAGTCAAGTCCCCGCCTGCAATTTATGCGGCAACGCGTTTCAACTAAGCGAAAACGCGCGCGTTGAAGATTCCAAACGCACGCCCAGCCCCCAAATGCGCGTTTGGACCGATTTTTCAGCAGATTTTCCCTCCACCGATAAATACCCCCCTTAGACTATTTCTTGATCTATCTAGATTTTCTTAGCAAAACTCTACCCATTTCTTGCTCGATTTTTGTAATAGCTTAGAATACTCTCTCTTAGCGTACATCAACAACATCTTAGTTTAATATTTCCATTTCTTAGCTTAGATTTTCATTCCAAACACTAAGAGACCACCTTTTAATTACTTCTTTATTTTGTACTTTTTGGATCTCAACTCGAATTTCTGCAATTTTATGGTATATTTCTCTTCTCTTTTACTTGTTATTGCTCTTATTTACTGTTTTGCGTATGTTTCGATGAGTATAATGAGTAGCTAAACACCTACATAGTCGAATCATGTGAAATTTGGCGAAATCATCCTTTGGGTGATGAAATTGGGAGTGGGTAGTGCTTTTTATTGTTATATCTTGCATGTTTCATGTCTTAGAATTCGTTATAACGGATTTGGGCTAGATTGATCACCTAGGTCAAAATCACACACATCAATCTTGAGAGTTGTTCAGATAGAGGGGTGTGGGAAAAGGGTTCTAGGATCGCATTGTAGTGCGAGGTTATTCGTTTTTAACGTTTAAACGGCTCTCGTGCATAACGTGTCTTGTGAATAAATCTTTCTTAGGGAAGGTTAGTTGACTAAGCATAAGGTGTTGGGGAAGAGTTGTTCAGACCCTAGCACCGGGATTAGGAGTACGTACCCGTGAAATTGAATGTAAGGGTTCGTCGATATTGCACACTCCCGGTTTTGTCGTTCCTTGGGGTGAAACTAGCTATTTTGATCATGGTTCGGCTATGTCTCTTTTTATATCTTTATAACCTAGTAGTTTAATCTTCGTTCTTTCTTTCTATCTTTAAACTCGTTAGTTAGAATCACTTAGTATCGTTGTAGTAAACAAAACCTTAAGAACTTTGATCACCTAGACTAAGCATTACGTTCACTTTGGTACTTACAAACACGATTCCTTTGGGTTCGACCTCGTACTCTGTAGATATTTCTAGCAATCGACCCGGTACACCGCCGGTTAGAGTTAGTTTACCCACGCTTTGAGTCTTTATAAATTGTTTTTGTTGGGTGGATTTTAGCTCAATCAGCACCCTATTACCGACAGTCCGGATAAGACTGTCACACCTAAAGTGTTCTGGGTGCATTATTAGAAAATTAATCTTGAGACCCGTACTCAGATTAATAAACGCTACGGACTAAGTTAATTTTAAGTATATCTCACTAACTCAATCCTCTTGTGTATAGCCATACACTGAGTTATGTGATTACATAAACGAGGTACTTAGGGTTTTCAGTAGTGTCTTAATTATAAGCATACATGCATATAATAAGATGAATTATTAATTCTGTGCTAAAACAATTATATAATTGTCTTTCGGGCACTACACCTAAAACTACATCTTAGTAGTTCATCCTTCCAAGAACGACCGGAGTATGCCGCCGCATGGTATGTCAATGAGCCGGCATTTACTTAGAATCTGAATACCATATGACTCGGTACACTGATCAGGTAGGTTGGCGGCTAGAGTCAATCTTTGGGATCGAAACGTCACCTTTCCATCTAATCTGGTGGTACGATTTCAATATGCTTGTGACCTCTAGTGATTGCAAAATCCTTATGAGCTACCTCTTCAATATTTTCACAATGAAGTGGTATCGGCTTACTGGATAATACTTTATCACATGAGTAAACACTGAGACCGAGATCGATTTAACGATCATCCTCAATCTGACCTAAAGCCAGAATCAATGTTATCACTTATATTCTAGTTTGCACCTGAATATACTAGCATATTATTCCTCATTCTCCCGAAGAGACTTGAGGATTCACTAAACATCCCATTTAGTATTCATTCGCATGTTTAGACAAGCATTCCTGAGAGGTAGGGTAGACTACATCGTTGAATGTTGCAGTCCTCTATGCAAGAACATCTTAACCATTGAGATGGATGAATGGAATTGCCAATTGCTTATTTTCGAGAATTTGAGTCAGTCAAAATCTTTTACTAAATAGCCCGATGGCATGTTAGACTCTGACTTCAAATAACACACCCATGTTATTTTCAACAGTTTCAGTGTTACCATTCACAAACACTAATCTACATACTACTTTACTAATATTGATGCCCAGACTACGAAAGACTTATCAACATGCTGGTCAAGTCCATATAAAATAATATATGACTTTGAAATGACCTAGAGGTTTGCTTTATCCCCAAAGGATATAAGCTATGGCAGGCATCCAAGGTTCTTTCTGAATAAATTAAGATACCGTTAGTCTCGCAAAAAATGACTTAAGGAATCACCCCTATTTTCTGCTTCGTAACGAATCTGTCATTTGTTCTTAGCTAAAACCCTTCTGTTCTGAATGAGTTCAGATTCTGTTGTTCGGCAAGGAAGTCTTAGGAATCACCCATATTTCCCGCTTTACGAAAAATCAAGCAAGACCGAGTGGTAAGAGAGATCATGGTCTGGTTAACTCTCTACCTTTTAGGGAATCACCCCAAAATTACTCAGCTTTGCGTTGAAAGTTAAAATTTCCTATTCATTCGACTCTTCTCCGTGTAGTTCCAATTACTCCCATTGGGCATGAGATACTCAGGTGGTTCTACAAGAGTTTCAACAGAACTGGAGTATCAAACTCCATTCACAATGTAATTGCTTTTAAACCTATCTCTATGATCAGGATCCTATACAACCCACGAAGGACTATAGGTCATCAATCTACCTTATAGACCGTAAGGTTCTGCAATGGGTAAGGGACAAACCATACTCCCACTGCGTTCGGGGTGGATTGATATACTGATCTAGTTTAGTAGATTTTACTAGTGTTATCACCAACTGCCGGTGTTGGATGAGAACTGAACAAATCAGTTAGTAACATCTTGAGTACAAATACTTCAAGATCCAAAACTGTGATTTATAGACTCTATCAGACCGAGTTTGACAGTATAACCGTCATTCTCTGATTTTTCGAGTTTCATAATCAACCTTTACTCAATGTATTAAGATATTTCACGCTCTGAACATGTACGCAAAAATTTCCTGTCCTACCTTCAAGCACTAAGTGCTAAATGTCTATATTTGCAGAAGTGGGGTGAACTGAATTCACTCCGTGTCCACAAATGCGTAGGCATCTTCTAGATAGACTTCTCAGTTTCACATGATAATGTAAGCCGTTCTTTTTGCAACTAATATCTTAAATGAATAAGCAGTGTATCGTAGCACATCAATAACTATATAAGGCAAATTTATGGTGTACCCTTAGTGAAAAACATTCCACTGGGAGGTAGGCCGAGCATCAGTCTCGAAGACTATGCGAAAGCCTATACTTGAGTATGGAATAACCTATTTCTGGTGAAATCAGAGATTCCTCCTAATATTTTGGATAAATGTATTGGAGTTTTGAGTAGTTGTCAGACTAGATGTCTCTGCTTGAAAAAGCTCCTACTAGCTTGTATCTTTCATATGACCCCGAAGGTCGATATGAACAAGCTATGTAACTTCTTTAAATCTATTACCCTTTCCCGATTGAAAGGAAACTTAAGCATTGTTCCTTTGAAACAGGGTTCCTTTGACTAGGAGATAGGAATCACCCTAAGCCAGTCTGCAGATCTTGTCGTTTAGGGAATATGCACTAATTAATAGTATATAAAGAAGTGTTTATCCAAATACGGAAACCATTTGCGTTTATATTGTTTAAGGTGTATTACATATACCTATTCAACATTTCTTAGTGGTTTTGACTTTATCAAACAAAAGTCCGAGTCTTGGGTTCGTGCTACAATGTTATATTCATCGTCAATAAGACAAACAAATTATCCGATTGAAAATGAATACGTTCGTTCCAACGAAACATAAAATGAATTTTCTGTGATACTCAAGAATTGAATCCGAGATTCATTTCCTTATATCAATCCCACTAATCTAGCTGAAATAACTGCCCGTTATCTATTTTATTTATCGTTTAATGAAAAGCTACCTAGTTCTTCCAAAGAACTTAGCTTTTGAGAAAATTGCTAAGGATGCATTGGTCAATGATCCGAAATCACTTTCCTTATCCTCTAATTTCCAGTTCATTAATTTTCCGGTTTAGCCTTAAAACTGCTTAGTTTAGATGACTAACACGTATAAACATTCTATCCCATTCTCGACTTTCCTTAAATGGAAACAGTCTTGAACTAGCAGTTCGTTTGAGTAGACACTACTCTTGAACTGTGGGATGTCTAATGATGTGTTACTAGCTTGGACTATTCGATTTTTCTAGTCGGAAAATCATAAGACCAAAGCTCCCACTAGTTTATCGGGTCCAAATACCGTGTAACTAGCAACACTGTGTATTTATGATTTTTCAAAGATTAGAAAATCACTCAGAACTAAGCTCCCACTAGCTTATCTGTTCCAAATACTGTCTAACTAGCAACGCTTTATTCTTTTTTTTCCGATAAATGGAGAAACTCCTGTGCAGTCTATTACACATTTCTAATAATTCAAAAAAAACAACAAATCATAAGGCTAAGACTCCCACTAGTTTATCGGTTCCAAATACCGTCTAACTAGCAACGCTTTATGTATATGATTTTCCAATTTTTCAATTTAGAAATTTGTTGTGTAATACACTTTTAAAATTCACTAAATGAATTTGTCTGATAGCCCTATATCATCTTTTGTAAACCAAGTATGGTTGTCTCTCGTTCAACATGAGTGACATCCGTGACATACCTATACTATGGCACTTAAGTTTTTAAAGGCTCAAGGGAAAAATCTCTTCCGAAAAGTTAACTGCATTTTTTTGATAATTACAACGTACTTGTTACTTCCACATTTTTAATGAAGTCCTATTACTAACAGTTTAGTAGCCTAGAGATTAAAGTTGTAAAATAAACATGACAGAAGGTTAAATTCAAAAAAATAAATTTTCACTACTAGATTTTTATTTTAGGAATAATAAACTTGTTAAAAGTCTATGCTACCATTCCAAGGACCTCGCATAGTACTGTCCATGAGGGTCGATATCAGCACTATGACGGTCAAACTAAGACAATCTCTCTCAATGATTAAACATTGGGAATCGAACATCCCACTAGAATCAGACATCCCGAACTTTAATCATTGATTACCTTCCTTTTTCTAGCCAAGATATTTCTAAAATACCCTTAATGAGTGTGACATACTATATAAGATCTCAGAGTACGCCCCGAGTATGCCTACGAGGGGCAGGTCAGTGACCCGACGAGTACCCGAAATCCTATCCTTTCGGAGACCAAGCCTTGAATTTTGATAGCGGTGAACACCATCCGAAGGGGGCCAAAATCAAAGCGGCACGGGGCGTCACCATTCTCTCATGTGCTTGCACTTATAGTAGAGGACGTGGGGTCAGCTGTCGCCTTCCCTGCTCCCACTCAATATTTTGATAAAGTGGTGGGCATACTAATTACGGTTTCGGTCTTGACAATAAGAAACAATAAATCAAAATACTCCGAATAGGGTCGGTTAAGTAGGCAAGCCTACGCCGTCTTATTCGTTGGAACATATGTGACTGTCGGTCGGATCCGGCAAGAGAAACCCCGTTTAGCCCGATGGCTTATCGGATATGCTAAGTCTTGTAGAACCCCCGTGCAAACGTCACACGTGGAGGGGAGTCAATCTATCCGTACCTCAGTTGAACTCGCCCAACCATGGTTAGACCATTTCCGAACCCGTGTACGAAGATATTCCGATTTCTAAATTGTCAACCAAAGCGTAATCTCGTTTCTGTTTAAGGTGGGTTCACCGAGAAGCCATCACCGAAAACTCAACGATTTATCTAAGTGAGATTCACCGAGAATCCATCACTAAAATCGAAACGATTGACAAAATCCGGGTCCTCGGTTTTTATAATTAGCTACTTAATTTTAATTAACTACCACATATTAATTAAAACAAGTATGTTAACTAATTAATCGAGTTATACACGCCTAATTTAATTCAAAATTAAATCTCTACGTGTATGCATTGGAGTGGAATCATGAAGATGCATGTCATGGCAATTTCCGGTTATATCACACAATTTTCGATCATACACGAAAAGAAAATAACGGAAAAATAAACACCGAGATGGACCGTTGGTACCCCCGACTAACCTATTTTTTAAGGAAAAGTGAAAACTTAAACTAATCTTCGAGTCTTGAACTACGAATCTTGAACTCGAACCGCCGGATCACGAACCACAGACACCCGAGAGGAGAAAGGCCTTTTTAAATTAAATAAAACCAATTTATTATAATTAAAACCCTTTTCATAAAAAAAAATTCATATTTTCGGCTGTTTATTAATTATTTTCCGAATTTTTTTTTTTTTTTTTTTTTGTTGTCGGCATTTAAAAAAATTTAAAACAGATTACAAAAAAATATTACAAATTACTATATTATCAAAACCCTAATCAAATAAGGTATTCAAGATCGGCGGCGCACAAAGAGTGTCGCAGCAGTGCCGCCGCCCTTTTCATGAAAAAAACAGGTTTTTCAGCTTATAGCGGCGCTGATTAAGCGACGCAACAGGCTGTTTCAGCCTTAAAAAAAATCAGGGTTTTTAAGCGTTTCTCCTCATTCATACCTTGGGTTTCGCCTTGATATTCATCTTTTCTTCATGATCTTCATATTTCGAACCCGGAATATACAAAATAAATTACAAAGATTGCATCTTTTTACATTATTTTCGATTGACATGAAGTAAATACAAGTCCTATGCCCAATTGATACTAATCAAAAGAGCTACAAAATAGATCTACGGGTAAACAATACCAACCCCAATCCATCTCTTCAACCACGACAATCACAAGGCAACATACATGAACTAATTTTTGATGCATATAAATATCAACGAAAAAAGAAAAACAAGCTAACACATGTTTTTTCCACTCCTAGATCTAAAATTCACATACTTTGATTGATAGATCAAAGGCTCTGCTACCACTTGTAGGATGTAATATCGCCGGATCAATCATAGATTGACCCGATTACGCAACGGAATAAATATCTGATCTAGATCTAACAACCAAAATACATAAAATAACAGATCTAACCTACGAGGGGGTTAGATTGCTTACCAGTTTATGGTGAATAAACTCCAAGAACTATCTTCAATCCAAGATCCAAGCAAATTGAGATGCCACCATCTTCCGACGTGTGTCTCCAAGCAACACCAGGTGGATGGTGATCCAAGCCGTTTGACCTCCTCGATATGCTACCTTAGAAAAACCCAAAGTTTTTCTAAAGACTGAAACCCTTGCAAAAGCCGAATATTCTAAGCTTTTGCATATGTATGTCGAAATTGTGTGATGTGATTTGGCTTGGAAGAACTCTCTTTATATAGGAGAGAAATCCAAGTCTCCAAGGTATTAATTAATTAATACAAAATCAATCAAATTAATCCTTTTTCCTTAAAAAGATAAATCTAGAATATTCCTAAATTTATTACGATATACAAAAGATTTTCTTTTCCTTAAATATTTAAAAAATAAATAATTTAATCACATGTCTATTTATTTATCAAGAAAACTAATTTTCCAACAAATAATAATACAAAAAATGCTTCCAAAAACCTAGTAAAAGGGGGCCACACGCATTTTATCACTTTTGGGTTGAGTCCACGAAAAAAGTATTTTCCGTGTATTTAATTATCTAGTCCAACTAAACAATTAATCCACATATCTATAAAACAGTCCAATCCAACTATTTAATATTAATTGAGGTGAAGCGACCAGAAAACATATGCATGCTAGGAGCCACGTCGGGGACCATAGACCCATATTCAGTAGCTATAATAAATTAAATAAAATTATTCGTCAGACCGAACAATTATATTCAATCTATTAAACCCGAAACTGAACTCTGCCGTATATAGATATAAACTTACACTCAACTATGAGTCATAAGGTGTCCACTGATATAATCATTACATACGGATAAATCCTCCATAGACTGTTCGTTACGATTCGGGATATCTCCGTAAACCCTTCTCGAAACCTCTTATCCTTATTTACCATTAACCCCCTAGTGACCAAATAGTATATAACTAATATAATATGAATCTGCAAGGCGTCGGTCGGTTTAGGATTAACAAATAAGGGAACTGTCTGCCTACTTCCCGAGGGAAGGAATGGATTCCATCTCTGTGATAGTACACACTACTCACTCATTCCAGAATAGAGCCAACGAGTAGTCTCTGACCACATACTAGGAACTGATCCTTACTAACACATCAAACTCTACCCTAGTCTAAGCAGTTGTTTGTGATCACGTCAGGATTGAGATTAATCCATTTATGATCATCTTGTGATTCGATAAGACTTCTCGATCACGGAAATATATCGAGAACTCAAATCAAATCTGTCCAGCCCTATATGATTATCATCATATATAAATGCCATACTAGGTACCCTATTACCGACAGTCCGGATAAGTCTGTCACACCTAAAGTGTTCTGGGCACATTATTAGCAAATTAATCTTGAGACCCGTACTCAGATTAATAAACGCTACGGACTAAGTTAATTTTAAGTACATCTCACTAACTCAATCCTCTTGTGTATAGCCAAACACAGAGTTATGTGATTACATAAACGAGGTACTTAGGGTTTTCAGTTGTATTTTAATTATAAGCATACATGCATATAATAAGATGAATTATTAATTCTGTTCTAAAACAATTATATAATTGTCTTTCGGGCACTACACCTAACAGTAACCTCCCTTATTTCTTGCATAGAATCACGAGTTTGCGTTTGAATTATCACATTTCTCGTGACTTTGGCGCAACGAAACTTGCCGGAGTTAGCATTGTACGTTTCCTGGCCAGAAACTTCACCTCAGAATTTTTGGTTTGTCGTTTATTGTTGTTCATCTACGAAAAGGGACTACGGACGCGTGGATTTGTCGAGTTTGCTCTTAAGAAATCGACCCTCTCGGCACTTTCATGTTAAACAAAAGAACCAAAGTCATGCTCGTGTTTTAGCAAATTGTTATATTTTTTTATTCGCCTAGTCTCACGCGACGCCGAATCTTTGGGTAGTGCATCAAGTAGAGTTTGTGTTCCTGTGTTATGTTGCTACTTTGGATCTAGAAAAAGAGCACGTTGGGATCAGTGGGATATTGGGATTTTTGGCACTTCACGCTTGAGAAATCGCAATAGTCCCTGGACTCCGGTATCCGTACGCCGACTCGGTCATCAGATCCACCGGATAAGTCGCTTTTGACAAAATCCCCGGCACGCCACATGTACGCCCAGACAGTACAAGGTTGGAGAGTGACAGAACGGTTAAGAACCAGTACTTTTTGGAATTTTGCATAGACAAATTATCAAAGATCCGACACATGGCAAATATTAAGGACGTTGTCCATGTGCCACCTACCCTAGGAAAGGGGCCCACACGGGACCACCCTCAACAAGATAACTTGGACACCACGCTTGAAAATCCCACCGCAGGATGGGACGACACTCATCCGGAAAGGTCAAAACTCAATGTCGATGCAAGAACTATAATAAACCAAAGGAGGTACGTTTCTAGGGAAAACTTAAGGAATTCGGCTCCGAATCGCTCCGGGACCTCACGCGGAAAAGGTATAGAGGGGGCGTCGAAGCAATACGAAAACCGAACGGCCATTCCAGAAAGAATCCCAAGGGTAGATGAGACCCCAGAGGCAATGACCCCGGAGGCGAAAGCGGCACTAGCCTACGCCGAATATGTGAAACAGGTGTATTTGGCAAATTTGCGCCTAGCCGCTTGCGGTCTTCAAATCATGACAGCCGACGAGCAATTCTCCGTCCCATCAGGGCACGAGGTCGCGGTTCCCAATGGGAACCCGGTGGTTCCCGTGTGTGAACCAACAAGGATCGAGGTAGAAGGGAGTGAATACTCCTCGGCAGGGCAACAGAAAAAGAATGTACCAGAGAAAAGCATGGATAGGGGTTCGGCCCTGGACAGATTACACCGTCCCGAGAAAAGGGCTCTGCATCAATGCCTGGGCCCACCCTGAAAGGAATGTGGTTCCATGTCATGAGGTCAAAGATCTTCACACATGGCACGTTTTGAACGAAAAAAGAGCAGGGCAAGACGGAGAGTCAGTTTACTATGCTGATTCGAAAGACATCATCCAGAAGAAGTTAGTTCCTACCAAGAACACCGGACCTGAGAAAAACGACAGGTTGGAAAGGATGGAAAGAAAAATTTCGGAGCTGAAAAAAGCTAAGCAAGATGGAAAACCTGAGCCAACTCAGGGAATCGATGTTCTTTCGAACGAAATACTGGAGTCGCTACCGCTGCAGAGGTGTACAAAGGCTCGCAATATGTATACTACAAAGGAACCTCCCGCCTCTGGAATGGATAGCCGCCTTTCAGAGCTGAACACTGTTCACCATGAAAAACAAGTCTGCTTGTTGCGTTTCATTCGTGGGAAGCATTCAAGACCGAGCCATAGCCTAGTTGCGTAACCTGCCCCGCGGGTCGATCAAAAGCTGGGACGAATGAAGGGCAAAATTCTTGAAAGAATTTGAAACAGTAGAACGGCCCAAGAAGTCCATCGAAGATTTGTTCGAGGTTTTTCAAGGAGATAGGGAATCCTGTAAGAGCTATTATGATCGATTCATGAAGGTGTACGAACAGACCAAGAACCTCCCTGAGAATGAGGTTCAGATAGGATTTTTGAATGGCATCGCCAAAGGGGCGATGAAGACACACTTTGCTATGAACCCTCCTATGAATTTCCGAGATCTCCTCAACCAGGCCCGCATATTCGGGTTAACCGAATCAACCCCCTCACCCTCGGGGAAAGGAAAAAATCGAAGCGAATCCAGATCCTCGAGGGATGACAAGAGGGAAGATCACAAGGAGGAACGAAAAGATGACCGAAAGAGAGGAAAGGATCGAGACAGGGAGGTCAGAAAACCGTTCAAGTTTGATGAATCTGAGTTCATCCCCATCAACGCAAGCCTGTCTAAAATAGTGTAAAAGATCTGTGAAAAGGTCGAGACCGAGGCCTTTGAGGTCCGACCCCAGCTCGAGAGACGACATGAGGTATTGCGACTTTCACGAAGATCATGGTCACCTCACTGACGAGTGCATCACCTTGAGAAGAATCATTGACAAAATGATCAGGAACGGAGAATTGGATAAGTACAAGAAGCACGGTGGAGGAAATAGAAATGATCGGGGACTCCGCAGATATCAAAATGAAATTTAAGTGATTATAGAGGAGTTCCTCAGCAATCAGCTGATCAAAAGTCAAATCAATGCCATCAACGTCAGAGATAGGGAGAAGCCAATCATTTTGGCTCCGGATGAGCAAGCGATATCGTTCACTCGGAGCGAGCTGGCAGGCCCGCCTGGGGCAATGGAGTTACCGATCGTGGTGCAGGTGGGATTAAACAACTTCGGTGTTAACCGGGTTCTCTTGGACACGGGAGCCACCCGAAATATCATCTACTTGGAGACTTTGAAACAGCTGAAGATTGGAGTATACAGATTGAGGCCTTATCTGGGAATGTTTGAGGGATTCTCCAATGATAAAGTAACAGTCCTGGGCGTCATCAATTTTGAAGTGGAAATAGGCGACCACCCCCATACAGGAAAGAAAAAATCGACTTCCCGGTGGTCGATCTGCAATCCCATTATACGGAGATCCTGGGGATCCCGTCGCAAAGAAAGTTTCAAATGGTCTTTTCGACCCCCCATCAATGAGCAAAATTCTACACAGATGAAGGAATCGGGATGGTCGTCAGTCGACCCCAAGCCTTGCTGAACCACGTGACGACAAACCGCAGCGATTATCTTGTGAGAGGGACATACAAGAGGCCTCAGGTCGAGACGTCCGAGTCGGCTTCCCAAAGGGCCCGTGTGGATACGATTGAGGTAGCGAAATCTCGAAACGAGACATGCCAACAATCGAACATGACCCTAGGGGAGATCATCATGCCAAGGGCGGTCGTCTGTGACACCCTTCAAGTAAAAGATGAATCGGACTTCATCACTGAAGATGAGATGATTGAGATTGCAATAAACGAGAAATATCCGGACCAAAAAGTGAAGATCGGGGGACAAATGGAAGAAGAGGAAAGAAGGAAGGTGGTGTCAGTTCTCAAAGAGAATTTGGATGCATTTGCTTGGACAGTCATGGATATGAGGGGGTGGAGCCCGAGATCGCACTACATCACCTAAATGTGGATCCTCGCTTCAAACCTATACAACAGAAAGGCTCGCCGGGCTTCTCAAGAGAAAGAGGAAGCAATCAGGGTCGAAGTGAACAAGTTGGTTGAAGCGGGAATAACCAGAGAGCTCCAGTATCCGACTTGGCTGGCCAATGTAGTAATGGTCAAAAAAACACAACGGAAAGTGGCGCATGTGCGTCGACTTCACTGACCTGAACAAGACCTGTCCCAAAGACCCATATGAGGTCCCCAGGATAGACAGAATGGTTGATCGGATCTGGATTCAAAACCTTAAGTTTCCTCGATGCCTACTCCAGTTATCATCAAGTTAGGATGGCCGAGGAAGGAAAAGAGATGACCGTTTTCAGAGCCATAGGCGGGATGTACTATTATGAAATGATGCCTTTCAGGTTGAAGAACGCTGGATCCACTTACTAGTGGATGGTCAACAGGGTGTTCGGCTCTCAAATCGAGAAAAATATGGAGGCGTATATCGATGGCCAGGCTCGGAGACCGACTCGACGAGCTTGTGGTCGCGGACGAAGCGACTATGTCTTCCTGCACACAGTGAGAGATAATGCCGTGGCCCACAAGCCACCCAGCCTCGTTGGGCATAGTAAACTTGAATTTCTTTAAGGGCAACACATCCGCCCAATGGCAGCAGCTACCTTCCCGGCCCCCTCGGCTCAAAGCGAGCCTCGGAAATCCCTTCTCCATCCACAAAGCGGGGCGACCCCAGGCACCAATGGGACCCCTTAAGACGGGTGGGGGTATTGGTCGAGAGGGAACACTCGACTCTTTCCGAACCTCATCCCTCGGCTTGATTGGACTATCAGACAGTTCGACCACAGCAGGCGGAGCGAGAGCCGCCTCAAGGTTCGGCCCCATAGAAACATCGTTGATGATCCCCGACGTGGCCACAACCTCAGCACCATCTCGGTCAGCGATTTTCTGGTTTTTCTGGGGCACACCATCCACGTCGATCTCTTCCTCGTCGGCTCTCGACCGAAGACTTTGCCCTAGTGGCACCCCTTTTCCTTTTTGGCTTCGATTTTGTAACGGCAGTCGAGGTCCCCGCCTCGACACTCAGAGGTTCACCGAGCATAGACATACTGACAGTATTGAGCTATACATCTATGACTTTAGCCAACAAAGCCTCGTTCGCCAGCCTCTTCCCCATGATTTTGTCGAAGCGAGACGCCCTATCATCAACAGCATCACGCATCTTGCCTGAAAAGGACAGAGTCAGTTACAGATTGCAAAACGAAAGCAATAAATTGCCAAAGAGCTGAAGCTAAAAAGACGAAGAGACAATAAATAAATGAAACAAAGGGAAAAGCATTACGGTGATCTTTATTCCGGTGCCCTTTGGGTTTCCCAAAACAGACTTGACATCAAGATGGATAGGTCTTTGAATGATGGCACTCCGCGTACCAGTCTTTATCGAATAGCACTGTCGAAGGTTCGACCACGGCGGCCCTGTTAGTGCCGGAGCCAGGGATACCCGCCAAAACACTGAAATGCCACCGAATATCGATCAAAGACCTCTAGCTGAAAGTCCTCTCCTGATTCATTCCATCCCATCCGAGGAGATTGTGAATTTTGTTGATCAGCTCCTATTCACCCTTCTCAAGTGTCTTAGACACTGTGATTGAATTATTCCTCTTCTCGGGCCGCACTTCAAACTTCAGAAAAGGCCAACCCACAGCGGACTCGACGTTGCTCCCAGTCCTTCACTTTCGCAGGAAGCCAATAGAATAATCGGCAAGCATTGACTTTACTCCGGACCAGCAGCATATTGCGAGTATCACTAGGAATATTCGTCGCGGCATTCCATAAGGTGTAAAACCTCAAGAACACAGGGAGGGTATGATCGCGTGCAAGGCACTTACTAGCAATAGGACTAGGTCTATCGTAGTAGAGTACTGGCGAGTCAAGGTCGAATCCCACAGAGACTCGTAAGAACGTCCAATTATCAAGATTGAGCTTGTCACGATAATGGTCTACGACCAACTATAATATTGACAATAGTATTTTTGGTGCCTCAAACTAACAAGGTTATGCTTGTTCACATGAAGCTAAAACAAGTTTCTAAAGAATTAGTTCAATTATGAGTAATTAGTTATTCCCCCCACACACACACATGCAACAGTCCTCCCTATTGATGAATTTATTCATTGTTCAGCTACGAGTACAACTACTAACCCTATCTACTCCGACAATGGCAGTAGACAATCTATACTCAAGCTACCCTCCTTAATTGGTCCGTAATAGCCCATACGCATAAAGAACTAGAGTTGCCGATATTGTGTGCTACCTCATACCGCAAACCCGCCTAGACAGCTGTCGACATTGACCAGCACGTTACTAAGGTCCATTCTGGATAATGTCCTAATTAACACTTCACTTGTGGTCCTTCATGTTAATTTACGATAACATGCAAATAGGTGATCAAGCTAAAAACATGTAAATTAAATCTATCGATCAACGTAGCTGGCGCCGATTATCATGAATTAGTAATTTACTAGGTATTCAGATCTAGCGATATAGACCGTCGCAGATCTGAAGAACGCAACTACTAGTCCATGATTTCTCCACCAACGAATCAGATCTATAACACATGGGGTGAAAGAAACTAACTACTACATAATTAAACTAAATAAGAAACTAAACCATACTAATCGAATAGAACAACGATAGGTCTACATCTTCAAAAAGATAAAAAATCATACCCTTGAAGACGAGCGTAGATCTCCCTTGGATCTCTCCTTAGGCAAATGACTCAAGTCGCCTCTCTCGACTAAACTCATAAAATAAATAAAATAAAGAACAAAGAACTTTTATTGCATAATTTCCTTGAATAGTTTGAGTACAATGTGTTTTGAGACGAAGCCTCTTATTTATAGCTATCTAAACTGACTTACGAACAACTAGTTCGACACCTCGTCCAAGAAAACGCGTTTCGGAAGCTTCTCGGCCCTCGGTAAGTCGGCACCGCCCCTCGGGTTACCGAGGCTATTTTTGTCTTTTTTTTTCTTCAACCGACTTAAATTGGATGCTTCTAGAATACCTTAGGCCCATTCCTTTCGTTCAGTCCACTCCAGCTTCGTCCATCATGCTCAGCCCAATATTTCGTATCCTGAAAATCATCAAATAACGCACGAAATAATATCAAAATAGGGAAAATAAATGCTAAGTGCAGATTTCTCGACTCACGAACCCGACATATGATATTCAACGTAAATGGTTATGGATAGAATATTGATGTCGTAGGGTAGTGTATTTTAACCGTCATCGGGGTAGGCTCATGTTTCAACATTTGGCATAGAATGATGAAAGCCGAGATTATCCCCACTGCCCCGAGGACGAAATCACGTAGGCGGCGGCGCCACCCTTCCATCACCTCCACGAAGAAGGGGGTCGAAGGTGGGCGCAACCCCAAACGGCGTGATCATAGAACAAGATGAGGCCATCCATCTCGAGACGCTGGCCGGCTCGATCGACATCTATAGCGACACCACTCGGTTCAGAGCTTTCCTTCGCCTGATCAGAAAACGGTGGTCGGATCATCAGAAAAACTAGTGAAAAGATAGTCGGGGGAGATGTTGTGGCTAGTGAAGGTCCCCGAGGCAGCGAGACTTCAACGGATATTAGGCCACTGATTCTCAATTTCTTTATCCATGGCGGCTATCGACTTTTCCTTCTCACAGCCTCAAGATTGTCGGGTCTGGGCGTCTTATTCCATTCACCCTCATCCTCACCGACATTTGCAGACCGCTACCCTGAGCGCCAAACCCGGGTCCTAACATCGCTTTTAATATTCATGGACGCGCCTTCTTTGGATTGGCTCGCTCGGTAACCATTTTATGAACACGGCCTTTTTGGCGGCCACCCCGAGACTAGTCGGGCTGAACAAAACCATTTCCTTGCTAGTGCTAGCCGTCCGGCTAGAGCTCGCCTCCTCGTCGCCTCCGGAGGCATAACCGCAGACACCGTCGTTTTCATCTTCGCTGCTCTGGGACATCCTGCAAAACAAAAGGACGAGGCGGATAAGCATCACCAAGGACGATTAAGGTCAGGCCAAGATGAATCGTTATCATCCTCGACGCCCGCTTTTGTCTCACATCTAGACATGCAAAACCCCAGAAATTTTGAGAAAATGTATCGAAAGAAAATGCTCAAAGCCATGCAGTAACATAGGGGAAAGATTCAAGGGCAACGATAAAGGATGTGGAACTCTAGAAAACTCAGACGAGGACCGATAGCAACCGGAATACCCACAGACCTAAACTCGGCGAGAACACATATACACTATCATTGAAAACAGAAAAAACATGGAATTATCTACAAAACATAAGAAACTGGAGATAGAGAGCGGTTTACCTGGCAGTCAGGGGAAATCGTGAAGGAGGTGAAGACAGATGGAACGAGCTGTTGAGATATTCGCCGGAAATTGTCTCGTCGGAACGCCTTCACCATCGAATTGCTTGTGAATCGCCGCCGGAGAAAACTGGAGATTTCGAAAGTGTTTAGGTCAAGGATCTGCCCCCATTATATAGGCTGAGGCATACAGATCCAATGGCCACAACGCCTCTGATCTAACGGGTAAGATCAAGGGCGGGAATCTCAAGTTCCGAAATTCGAAACAGCCATCATTGCGGCACATGAATTGAAAGGACTATAACCAATCAGAATAAGCGGCGGGATGCATCAGTGGTCACGTCAAACAAGAGTAGGAGGAAACTGCATGGAATCGACTCAATGAATGACACGTTAGCAAGGGGCCAGCCCCAGACAACCGCTCAAAATCGGCTAAGGATCAAAGATCCTGTAAAGCCAAATCACAACGAGGTTAAGGCTATCCGCCCAAATACAACCTCAAATCGGCCAGGGATCAAAGATCCTGAAACGCCAAATCCTATGAAGTTCGGGCCATCTGCCCACTTATAACTTCAAATTAGCTAGAGGCTAAGGGCCCAAATAAGCCAATCACAACGAGGTTAAGGCTATCCGCCCAAATACAACCTCAAATCGGCCAGGGATCAAAGATCCTGAAACGCCAAATCCTACGAAGTTAGGGCCATCCACCCACTTATAACTTCAAATCGGCTAGAGGCTAAGGGCCCAAATAAGCCAAATAACAATGAGGTTAAGGCTATCCGCCCAAATACAACGTTAAATCGGTCAGGGATCAAAGATCCTGAAATGCCAAATCCAATGAGGTTAAGGCTATACGCCCAAATACAACCTCAAATCGGCCAGGGATCAAAGATCCTGAAACGCCAAATCCTATGAAGTTAGGGCTATCCGCCCACTTATAACTTCAAATCGGCTAGAGGCTAAGGGCCCAAATAAGCCAAATCATGCGAAGTTAAGGCTATCCGCCCAATTATAACTTCGAATCGGCTGGGATCAAAGGTCCTGAAATTCCAAAATCCCATGGAGTCAAGGCTACTCGCCTAAGATGGCCTCCGTCGGCCATGGTTTTTCACCCATCAAAGACATTTCAAAAGAACGAGAGGGCTACTCCCTACCCGACATCTCGAGATGTCATGGGTTCGGAATAGGGGCCATTGATAGGGAGACACCGTCTCCTGGCCCGTCGACCGGCAAGAACTAGTGAATGAGGGCCGAGGAAAGGTAGTGCGGCCAGGCCCCTGATGTCTAAACATAATCGCTTTGGAAATGGGCTCCGACAATAGGCCCACGATGAAAACAAGGGTGAGGGGTCCGCAAGAGGCCCCTCACCCCCAACACTTGGAGAATGCAGACTGATGACCTAACAAGCTCGCTAAGGATATGGGATGGCGACCCGAGGATCCGCATCGCCCTCAGTCAGATGCGGCTCGACTGACCACCGTAGATTTAATCGTACTATGTCCTTAGTTGTAACTATGTTGAGTATAAGTCGGTTCTCACCCTATAAATAGGGCTCCATGTAAACTTCATAAACCAAGTTGAATATATGAAAAACAAGGCAAAACTCTGCCCCTTTTGTGTCTCTCTCTTTACTTACACTGTACCACCACTCACCATCACCGGAGCTCTTTAGCTCCACCTTACACCACCACTCTCATACATAAATCACAGCCAGATATCCAACACTAATCATCCACTGAACACCTTAGATAATTTCGACGTTATCATTAACCGACTTAGAGCATGAACTAAGTTTTTACTTTTCTTCAAAAGTTCAGTACTCTACTTATCTGATTTTATATCATTTAATCAGATTACACCATTCCTTATACAAGTCATCTAAGATATCATTGTCCTTATGATTCTTACGTCTTCTTTCAAGATCCATAAAGTTAGTTCAGGCCATCACAGACTTACCTGAATTCTAACTTTACAGTCTCGGCTTAAGTCTTCATAATGCCCTTGGATTGCTACTGGAACATAAGATCATCTAGCCAGATTAAAATGCATGACCCGATAGGCTACTAGATGTCCTTGGATTGCTACTGGAAAAAGTCAGCTGCTAGGCCGGCTTTTTCTTTCTCCCAAATCTCTCTCTCAAGAAGCTCTCTTAATTTTCTAGTAGATACATAAGAGCTTGGCATCTACTACATATTTATACTGATACCTGGGCCTCATATAGTCTCAATCCTATTGGGAAAAGCTTCCTATTGGATAGAGGTGAAAGAAAACCAATTCCCAATAAAATAAGGGAAACACATATTCTAGATTTATCTCACTAATATCTAATATCTTATATTAAATATTTTTCCAAGATACATATATTGTCTATATCCAATATTGAATATATCTTTATTATATTACCATAAATCAATTTGCACATGTGTGTAAATCTATATACATTAATATCTAATATAAATATATGATAATACTTTTAATTAATTTGCACAATCCAAGTATATTTTATACACCATCTTATGCGCCCCATATAGCCAAAAATTGGCTTCTGGAATATTCTTAATTAATTAATATAATACCATTATTAATTAATTCTCAAAATCCATGCATGTCATATATACATATATATTTCAACATACATACATGTATATTTAATTAATCAACATAATTAATGTCTTGTAATATATTTATTCATAATAAATAAATACCACTATATTAATTTAATCACTATAACACTTTGTAGACGAGATAAACTTTCCTTATTTGGTTATCGCAGTAACCGTATTTTAATCCGGTTAGATGTTCTTATGTGTGTGACCCGATAGGCTTCCGAATATGTTGGTTGTAGGCACAAATTAAAGTGCAATTACGAAAATGACCTTCATACCTTACGATCACGGAATAGCGTCTAGCAACACACCGTGACCCCCAATCATCAGAATAGTCAAATGCAATGACTATTACCTCTCATGTGAAACGGTAACCATTCAAATAGAATCATATCGCTATAATAATATCCATACGATCGTACGTCGAGTGTCAAACATCAACGACCTTATCTTATAATCTGGACATCCTACTCTCTCGAAGTAACACTACAAGAAAACTGGGAAATAAATACGTGCAAAGAACGTCGTAAATGGGCATTCACGACGTACGCAAAAACGTCGTGGTAGCCCTCGTCGTTAAATGACCAAACCTTTCAAGAGGTTCAAGATGCACGTTGTAAACACCCAAATGCACGTCGGAAACTGAGTATATAAACGTCGTGTATTTACACCACCTCTTAAATTAACTAAATCACCGAGTGCTTTGAACGCCGTAAATGAACATTACACACGTCATAAGTTTTTGCTTCTTTTCTTGAACATAGTAACCGTAGGAATGCATGTCGTGAGTTTTATGTTCTGCTCGTCGTGTTTTAATTTTTCTTACATCGTGATTCTTTTATACGCATGTCGTAATAGCTCATATGACACAAGACATTCACCAAAAGACCATATTTAAAAATTCCATACCTACTAGAATCCAATAACACGAAAACTGTGGGTTACATACCAACTCCAATAGTATCAACTCCACGATATTTTAAACTGAAAATAGTAAACGTAGCTTCACAGGTATCAAAAGGAAGCCTTAAATACAAAAACTGGAATTTTTTCATCACAATATCTCAAGCTGTGTTGTTGAATCACAGAGTTTTCCCTTGATATGTAACCCACAGTTTTCCCTTGATTTGTCACCCACAGATGGCTATAATTGAACACAAATCACAGAGTCAGTACTAATCAGCATATTAACACTTGGACAGACTTGAGAAAACTAATTATAAGGACCAAACAGAAAGAGGAGAACTACAATGCTTGCTAGGGAACACTATAAATGCATCTAGTCGTGTCAAACTACATGAGTATCCATGCATCATCTTAAAAGTACATCACGGGGCTAGTAACGCGTTCACAATCATGTGTCCTGCTGTTTTTCAACCCAAGAACAAAGCACACAATAGATTTCAAAACATTAGTTATTCATACCTCCCAATAAGTTTCGAGCAAATGCAGGTAGTTCGTTAAACTCTTTCTTCTACAACTGAAAATAACTGGTCAAAAGATTTTGATCAAAACGGACTTGGAAATTCAAACTGTTGGTGCAGTGCATTAATAATCAAAAAACATACTCAAACCTCAAAAAGAGAGAAAAATGCCTTCTTCATTAAAACTACAAATAACAGAACTCTCCATACAGTTTTTTTGGCAGCAACCTCAAAGTTCCTCGATGAAGTTGACGGGCCACGCCACCGTGCTTCCCATAGCCTCAGAAAGCATATTGAATTCCGAAGTTGGCCGAATCAAAGGTATATCATGATAAACTTTGCGATCCCAAACCTTCCACATGCCATGACCAATAGGAACACAACATACTGTCTCTTTTGGATCTTTTGAGTGAAGATCTGCAGCTGCAACGACCTTTTTTTCTGCATCCAACCAACTTAACAAGTGTATTTTCTTCATTGAAGGAACTTGGCTAGCTTCTTGGTCATTACCTACAACCCTGCTGCCCGGTTCTTTTCTTTTTTTACCACATACACTGACATTGTTCGCACTTCAAACAGGTGCTTTTTTGTTTTTGTTATTTGAATGTTCACTAGAAGATATATTGTCATTTCCCTAGTGAGATACAATAGAAAAAAAAGTATAATGTCAGGAGCACTGGAGCACTAAAGAAGATCAAATATAATGAAGAAGAGAATAAATTCAAGACGAAAATTCAAAATATATACCTCTTGATAAAAATAGTTTTTTTTTATACCCCTATTTTAAATTTTTACAAGTATAACCCCGTCAAAATACTCACTAGGACGAGCAATTTGGCATTCAGGACGGGGTATATTGTCTTGAGGCCGGACTAAAATAACAC
This sequence comes from Gentiana macrophylla, assembly GCA_026214975.1. NCBI lineage: Eukaryota > Viridiplantae > Streptophyta > Magnoliopsida > Gentianales > Gentianaceae > Gentiana > Gentiana macrophylla. The sequence goes on from CM047808.1 coordinate 31,535,147, forward strand.
GTCCTAAACAAATTTTCTTACTTAGCCGGACTAAAAATTCTCATCATGCATTTATATATATATATTTGCAACTGTCCGATGTTTTTTTAATTCTGGGGCTGACTTATATTTGAAAAAAAAACCATCGTCTGCAAAACCCTTTCTCCTTAGACGAATTTGATAATCATATAATGTATCGTTTAAATACGAATGGCTTGGAATAAGGAGATCGCCTATTGTTGCTCGCTCTAATTGCGAACCAAGCTTCTTCTCCAGCATAGCTTGGCAACCTTCCGACGAGTTGAGTATGTTCGCCGTTCTCAATAATCCGAACAGAAATCTAGTTGCAGTAGAGGAGTTAGAGCTTTTTTCCTTTGGGAAATTACCGATTATAGTTTCTAAAAGCTCTCTTTGCTCGTTTTCGAAAAAAATGGAGGACGAAGAAGAAGACGATGCCTTGCCATTTGCACGGGAAACTCCATGAATGTGCTTCATACCGTAAGAAATCAAATGGTTTTCGAAGATTTTGTGACTCAGGTCTTGTGATTCCATTGCCAAAACTAACCGCTTGAAGAAATGCAAATTCAAAATCACCAAACCTCAAACCACAAATTCTGTCCGCCGCCGGGAGCAGCAGTTGGTGTCCGGACTCCGCCGAGCGGTGGTTTTTCTATAAGTCTTCCATCGTTGACAGCCCATCCGAAGAGCGATGGATCTGTAGAAGAAGCTTGAGACACAACGGCGTCGATGCATCCTTCAACGATTCCTAGATTTTTAGCCAATGGAAAAAGTTTCTGGCAAGAATACAGCGTTTCAATACAGTAACTCATATTTCTGATGACTGTTTTGGAAATCAGATTATGTTCGGGCAATGGCAAAAAAAAAAAAATAATAATAATAATAAATAAATAAAATATGCAGGACGAGAATTTTTAGCCCGACCTTCTGAGAAAATTTGCTCCTGACGTGTTATTTTAGTTCGGATCAATGAAGAATAACTCGTCCTCATGACAATATATCCCGTCCCGAATGCTAAATCGCCGTCCTACCGAGTATTTTGACGGGGTTACACTTGTAAGAATAAAAAATAAGAGTATATAAAAAAAACTATTTTTACATAAAGGTATATATTTTCAATTCCCTCTAAATTCAATTAATCTTATTTACTCTAAATTACTATTCAAACACATAAGACTTTATAAAAAGCTTACCAATGCTTGAGAAATCATCTGAGACTTTAGAAACTTTTTCCATGCAGCAAGACTATGGACATTTCTAGGCAAGGAATTGGATGCCGCAGTGTCAAAGCCTTTTAACCGAGCCACTATCTTGAATTTTATTACTGTTCTACTTTTATGATCACTCCACCAGCGACAGTGAGCCAATCTCTGTAAAATCTGTTAACATTTAGAGTTCGACTGACAGTTTCTATATCAGCATGTTGCTTCTTCTTTGTTCTACTTCCAGATTTACCTACATCTTCTACATCACCTACTAGCTTGGACTTACCCTTGCGATTGGTTGGAAGAACATTTACATTCTCTTGAGGTTGATCAACATTTTCTTCCGTTATCCTTAAGCTAGCATTCGAATCTCGAATCATTGCAAAGAATTGCAGACTTCATGTTGTTTTTTTGCTCGCTTTTCAGCTTTTTGGAGCTCTCCTATGTACAGAAATAAGAAAAACATAAAATTAGAAACTCAAGGTGATGAAAATATTTAATTTTAGACATTCAACATACCCCTGCATTAACCATGATCGTTTCAATTATTGAGAGCGATTGTCACCACTGCCTTCGCTCTTCAGGAATCTGGTCAAAAGGAAAAAACTTCAAATAAAATGATAGAAAATGCAATGAATCCAGTAAATAACATCTTTGGAGCTACACTAGTTGCTTCAAAGTGTAAAGGAACACCAAATTTCATGGCCAAATCTCTTTAGGTACAAGGCATAAATAGCTAAACTAGTATGAAAAACAAATATGAAAATCTGCAATAAAGACTCAGAAGCATCAATCAGCTTGTTCAATAACTATGCACCGTAATGAACTAGCCTTAGGATTATGAAGAGGATAGACATACTTAAAAATTAACACATTAGACCAAAGAGAACTTGGATATGAAATTAGTCTGCACTAAGTCTTTCAAGTAGGCCCTGTTAACTGCCCTGAATTGTCAAAGCAAAACACCTCAAGCACTGGTCTTGAGTCATAACAATGAGATTTGACAGGACAAAAGTAAATTAAAGTTTACTAATAAAGAAAAAATTACCGAATCGTAATCATCCACTTATTCGTTAGTACGTCTCGTGCAATCTTCACCATCAACATTACCAAGTTGTGAAACATCAAAGGGAGCACACGGCATGTACTCATTCTCATTAAAATTCTCATCCTCATAATACCCTCTTGGTGGTGCTTGCAATACTACAAGCCAATTTGAATTTTCACTCTCTTTTGAGTAGAAAACTTGCTTTGCTTGTGATGCGAAAGTAAATGGATCCCTCTCAAATTGATGGTGCCCTTGGCTTAAATTAACTAATGTAAATCCATCTTCCATCTTCACTCCATTCCCTATGTTTGCCCAATCCATTCCTCATGGTATTAAATCCATTCTCGATCAATCTCCATCTTTGTTTGCTATATGACTTGTAAGCTAACTTCTTAGCTACAAATACCAAACTTGTAATAAGTGTTATGTCCCTAAAACAAATATAGGAATGCGCACTGCCACGTTATACTACATTACTTCAAGGCTCAAGTATTATGGATATTAGTGTATACATTTAAATGATACATTCAGCGTACGTAATATGCAGCGAAACTACAAGCAAAAGATAGATTGAAATGCATAATTGTCTATTATGACATCAGCCCAAGTAGCACCTTTGCATTTGCATAGAGCAAAAGATTGTTGTGAGGTGGCAGTATAACAGAGCAATGGGTCTTATACAAACCTCAATTACACAGAGACCATGTTGAGCTCTGATGTCATTCTAAGGATTCAACGTGATCCTAGTTAAGAGCATTAGGCTTTATACAATAATATGACAAGAAAAAACAAGGTTTATACAAGACATAGGCTTGATTATGTGTCTGATCCAAAAGAAAGCTCCCACAACGCCCCTTCCGCACACACACACAACATGCGAAATTCTGAAATATAATAAACATAAGCTAAGCAGCACAATATCTATCTTCTGTCTCTTAACAAAAAAAAACTACAGGAACAACAATGAACAACAGTTAATTAAGACCAATAAAAAGAACAAAGCATGATCATGTTGGATCTTTAATCATGTTTCCTTATGCTTTAGTTTATCAGACAAATTTGAACACTTATTCCACACACACAAAAAAAAACAGAAACAACTAAGACGTGTTGCATATTTAAAGCTTAATATATGCTTATGTAATAATAATAAGCCAGCAGAAAATTCAACAAGATAACATCACAGCATATACATACATATTTGACTGTTCTATGGAAATTTACTCTTTAAATTACCTAAGAGAAAAGAACCAAAGTTGTTTCAGACATTTCGTCGAACATGTGATGTGCGGTGACAGAGAAATTAAGGAGATGAAAGTAAAGATTATTTATTTTAATTCAGGAAATGCACATCTAACAATGGCTGGAAGCACGACATTTATCCCCTGGATATGGCCTAGTGGTAAGCGGATGGGGTGGTGTAATGCCACGCTAGACCGAAAGCCGGAGTGTGGGGGTTCGAGTCCCATAAAGGGCCGGCCTCTTTTGGTAAGAGGAAAAAGCAGCAAGCCTCTTCCCCAAGCTGCTAGGTCCCTGATTAACCTCTCTTCGCACTCCTGTGGGATCGGGGGCGAGGGGACCCTTCCGGTTAGGGTTTAACCGATTTTTTCAAATTTACTACATGCGGAAAATCACACGTCGGAAAACTTATTATTTACGGCGTGCATTTTATGTATGTAGTAAATTTCATGTCGAAATTGCCTCATTTTCTTGTTAACATATTACTTCCGCTTTGCAAAGACTTTCGAGAATAAGACATTCCTTATAAGAAGGCCCTTTCGGATATTTACTCCTACAATTAGATACGCGATTTCGGACAAGCAACATGGATCGTTCGCATGCTTTAGTGTCACACCCAATCACTACCACATGATCGCCCCATGGCTGGGGAAACCTCGCAAAGAGTGTCAAAGCATGACAATCCACACCGTGATGTTATGAAGACTCCGGTCTCAAGATAAGTACACAACCTCCACATAGTGCGACACCTAATAAAGTAAGTGGGTCGATCCTAATGTACGCATTCTCTAATACACGCCCACGCATGCACCCAAGTGTCCCTACACTTTGATATACGAGATCTATCCCCATCTTCAATAAGATAAAGACATCTAATACGTGCTAGTATAATCGCATTATTCATATCCTGCTTAACAAAGACATACGACTAGAGACATTTAAGTATTAAACCTTTTAAAGTGAGCCGAGATCTCATCAACCATAATCACCGTCATAATTTCTCTTTCACACTTTGACACTAGGAAGTCATCATATAACAATATCGTAATTGGTCGATTATACTGAACAAATATATAATAACAGTAAAGCCATATATTATATGTATGAACATAAAGAAATAGTATAAATGATCCGACCCGGTCGGATCCAGTCTAACCCGATTAGGTTTAGGACACTATTTAAACAATTACACACACTTTACATTGATTACAATCATTGGTATTTATAGGCAGAATATTCCCTAAACACTAACCGCCATAGGATCTTTGTCTGATCTGTCATAAATACCCAGACGTGAGTCCCACTACTGACCCAACTCAGCTAACCAATACCCGACGTAGAACTTAACTGTATTCACTACACCCTCAGCAAACCTCCGCAGACTGCTGACTCCAGAAGAAATTCAGCTGACTTCACCAGCTGACTTTCATTGACTTGAACACACTTACTCAGTTGACCATCACTGAGATGACTAACAGATTAGTTCCACCATATTAGAGATCATGTTTGCTGACAAATCTTCTCATTGATTTGAACACTCATTCAATGTCAACAAGATTGCATAACCAAATGTACTTGTACCAGATGAATTCGTCAATGCCAGATGTACTGTACCAGATTTGTCCATGGAATCTACTCAGCTGATCGGCCCTCAGATGAGTATCCAGATTTCCAGATTATAAGCTTTGAATATTCAAAGAATTCCGAAACAATCGAACTTGCTCTCTATCGCACCGGTTTAGTAAACATATCAGCAGGATTCTCCTTGGTCCTCATCTTTTTGACTACAACATTTTTCTCATTTCTCAGAAAATGATACCCCACACCTATATGCTTGGTTCTCTCATGATGAACCTGATATTTAGCCAGACAAATTGCACTCAGACTATCACAATATATCTCTACATGATCCTCATGTAGCGTCAAATCACTGACTAGCCCCTTCAACCAAATACCCTCATTGGCTGCTTCAGTAAGAGTCATTTACTCTGCCTCGGTACTTGATAAAGTCACTGTGGCCTGAAGAGTAGCCTTTCAGCTATCAACTGAATTCTGCAATGTGACAAGATAACAAGTCATAGATTTTCTAATGTCCACATCATATGCATAATCAGCATCACAATACCATGTGACCAAACCTTGAGTATCACCTCCATAAATGAGACCATCATCAACTGTACCCCTAAGGTACCTGAACATTCTTTTCACAACTTTTCAGTGTTCTTTTCAGGTTGAGCCATAAACCTACTGACAACAATGAGTACCTGAGCCGGATCAGGCCTAGTGCATACCATGGCATACATCAGACTGCCAACTGCACTAGCATAGGGAACTCTTGACATGTAATTCTTCTCCTCTGATGATTGTGAAACATAAATGAGATAAATGAACATGAGATGCCATAGAGTATCTATTGGTTTTGCAACGATATGCCAAATCTAGCTAATCTCTTCTCAGATATAACTTTGTTAAGACAAGAATGACTTCTTCCGACTCCTATAATTTAGGAGTTCTGCCTATAAATGAATCATCGAATGCATGGTTGTTGTAGTTCATGTTCGATCATAATCCTAGCTAAGTAACTTTTACTCCATACTTCAGTTAATTCGATAAGTTCTCTCTAATTAGTCTTAAATATTTTTTTTCATTCGTAAATCTTTATAAAAGAGATCAAATATTTTTTTTTCATTCGTAGTCTTAAGACCGGGACGAGCTAATCTCTGTCCTTAAGACAATTATGCTCCAGCAGTACCCACGGTTTAGCACTTGTCTCCCAGGATAACCCAATTACCTGTTGTTTGGAGGATTTTGCATCACTAAACAAAAAACAATTTATAAAACCCTAACCTATATGCAAACTAATTCCTAACCGACCGAATATCGGGTAATTGCTAGTAAAGCGTAATGAGTAAGGGGTCGATCCACAGGAATTGGGCTGTTGAATCTAATTTTATTAATTCCTCTAAATTATCACTCAAGAAAACAAATAAAGGAAAAACAAACATAGAACAAATAAGATAAATCTAAGCTAAGAACAATAAAACGACCTAAGCTAAAGATACATGGGATCAAACAGAAATACAAACTAAGTGATCTCAATCCTAGTTCATCTCATGATTTTAATTCAAATTGTGGTTTCACCTTTACACGAGATACAAATTCCTAATCTCTTAGTGAATCCGCTTTCAAGCTATGAATTCCTAATTCCTTAGTGAATTCAATTATCGATCTCTCCTCTTCCGAATGTTGAGACCAATATTCCATACAAAACGAAGGTGTAGATTCAAGTTAACTCTCGTATTTTAGAATCTAACAACCTAGATAATTAACCGATTAACTTGTCACGAATTAACGATTAAAGATCCTATCTTTCTATGGTGATCTAGCCTAACAACGATTCTCATCACGTTAGACAACGATTAGTAACCGATCTCTCGATCTAGTCACACATAGCATCATAATTCATGGAAAGATACAAGATAAATTAAAGATCATAAAAATAAACTAGAGATTGAATAAATTAAAAAGAGATTAAACTCACATAGTTTATACAAGGGTTGATCTTCAAGCATCAACGATGAAAAAAAAAAAAAGCGAGAAAAGACATCCTAATCTAACCCGATCACCCGAGCACAAGGCTCGGGTGATCGGCCTTGAAACCCCTCAGAAGTGCGGCTGCCTCTTTTTTTAGTGAATGGTAGTGTGTGTGTTTTTTTTTTGTGGTGATGGAGGTGTGTGTATATAATGGGAGGTGTATAAGGGAGGTAGCATTTGAGGGAGGTGAGAAGTTGGTTAGAAGTTTGTTAGGATGTAATGATGAGTTTGTTAGTTTGTTAGGATATGGTGGGTAGGAGATGGTGGGTAGGGGTGATGAGTCATGCAAGAGTTAGTTACAAGCATGTGGAGTTTGTTGGGGAGGAATCTTTGCCATCATTGAAGGTAACATGCAAGGAAATGAGCCAAATATCTCCCAATTCGTCCAAATTTCAGCTGTTTGGAAGAAAAATCATAACTTGAGTTGTAGACTCCGATTGACGTGATTCAAAATGCGTTCAAAGCTCATTTCAGTATCTACAACTTTCATCAAGACCTCGTCCCCTGAAAATGCCTCTAAGTCGGGTCAAATTTCCATCGAAAACAGGTTACGGTAGAAGTGCGTTGGAAAATATTGATCCGCTGATCTCAGAAACTCGTGGCATCTTCTTCTCTTCCTCAAAAATCCATCTTTTAGGACTCAAAACATGTTGTCACATGGGATATTTTGAAAGCCTTAATCACCAAGTGTGGTGATCAAAATATCAAGGATATTTATTTTGTGATCAAATAAATATCTAAGGGAATATGCTTGGAATATTCCCAGAAAATATCCAAGATATTTATTTTTGCAAGCTAAGCACATGGGGTGATCATTCAAGCCTTGACGCCCGTCCACTTCCTCCGACGCCCGTCCGGTAAGTTTCTGAACTCTCTGATCTGATTTCGCTCCAGTGGACGCCAGTTCACTTCTTTGGACGCCAGTCCAGCTGAAGATCACAAACTTGATTTCTTTCCTTAATCTTCCAATCTTCCATAAATCTCTTTAGCTCTTTCCAACTTCGAATTTAGCTCTCTAAAATCATCTTTTCCATCATCAATGAGTATCTACAAGAGGATCAAACATACCAAAGCGTAACATAATTCCAAAATAATATAAATTCATCATTTAAGCACATAATTCAAGTTACGCTTTTGCAATTTAACTCTTAAAACATCATTTACTCAATATTTCAATATAACGCTTTCGATTTCTATGGAAAACATCCATATATGGGGAAATTGATAGAAAATATATCGTTAAAAATCATACAATTTGACCCTAAACACTGCTCGTAATGAGGTACTTGACTTTTGAACTCAACGAACTCTTGGTGCTTCAGAATCTCTTCAACAAAAAACAAACTACCTTACTATATGAGATGGAAAAAGTATTATTTGGAAAAACTTGTGTTATGACATTTCCACCAAAGAGGGTTTATATAGGTGGAAAAAGTAACTCCCACTCTTAAGGTCTTTAACTCTCAATAATGACCACTACTATTCACTTATGGCACTAAGTAAAAGTTAAGGCCACTAACTCATGTTTTATGGCCAGTAAGGGTATGGACATAAATGGACATTTTCTCCAACAATCCCCCACAAAATGGACATTAATGCAAATGCAGACTCAAGAGATTCTCGACGTAAAATATTGCATCGGGAGAGGTAGCTTCGGCATTGAACCCCGCTTTAGTGAAATACTATCGGATCTACTCGGCTAATCGCTGAACTATGTCTTGAACCGTTCACCTTTAATGTAAAACCAAACAATAGTACTCGCACAATATTTCCTTAACACGTATTGGTTCTCATAGTTGTGCTCATTTTGGCCATGAAACACCCTGGTTTCGAAAGTGCGTTAGAGATTTCAAGCCACCGACTTCTCACGAATGGTCCCACTTCACACTTACATAGGTGACCTCCTATCAAGAGTATTCTCGCCATACCCTACTCGAATTTAATCAAGCTATAGGAATCATTAAAAGTTTTCACTTATCCTTACACACCGATGTATAACACTTTTATTCATAGAATGGGTAAATGTTCAATGAACATTCATAACTTAGTTGTCCCTTTGAACCATGATCTTGGGATCTCCAATCAACATGGTGGGGTTACGATTACAAAGTTTCGTGAATTGGCTTCAAATCCCATTCCGTATGTCAATTTTGACATTTGATCTCTAGGTAAACCTTTGTTAGCGGATCCATAAGATTGTCCTTCGATTTAACAAAATCGACGGAAATCACATCGTTAGAGATCGCTTGTTTAATGGTATTATGTCTACGACGAATAAGTCTTGACTTACCATTGTACATACTATTTTGTACCCGCCTTATAGCCGATCGACTATCGCTATGTATGCTTATAAGAGCAATAGGCTTAGTCCAAAGATGTAATATCCTCGAGGAAATTACGGCCATTCTCGCTTTTCTCCCGCCTTGTCCAATGCAATGAACTCAGCTTCCATAGTGGAACAAGCAATGCAAGTTTGCTTTGTGGATTTCCATGACACAACAACACCACCAATAGTGAATACATATCCACTTGTGGACTTTGATTCTTTCGAGTCAGATATCCAAATTGCATCACAAGATCCTTCTAACACCGCCGGATATCTCGTGGTACCGTAATCCAAGATTCAATGTGAATTTTAAGTACCTCAAGATTTATTCAATGCTTTCCAATGATCCTCACTTGATTACTTGTAAATCGCTTTCGGTTTATTTACAAAGACATGCTAAGTCCGGTCTAGTACAATTGGTTATGTACATCAGATGACCTATGATTTGTGAATATTTTAATCGAGACACAGTGTTCTCCTTTATTTTTGACTAAGTGCATAGTCAAGAATAGGAGTTTTTATCGGACTTTCATTAAATACGTTAAATCTTTTAGAACAGACTCAACATAATGAGATCGTGACAATGCAAGTCCATCCGACATTCTAGAGATTTTAATCCACAAAATTACATCTCAGCAACTCCCATATCCTTCATATCGAAGTTTCTTGTAACATCTTCTTAGTGTTTATGATTATATCATGAGTACTACCCATGATTAACATGTCATCAACATATAGACATATCTTGTCACAAAGGAATTAGAAGTGTTATTGACATAAACACATTTATCGCACTCGTTAATTTTAAACCCATTTGATAACATCGCTTGATCAAATTTTTGATGCCATTGTTTTGGCGCTTGCTTAAGCCCATACAATGACTTAACGAGTCGACATACTTTGTGTTCTTGACTGGAACCACATAACCCTCGGTTGTTCCATATAGATTTCTTCTTCCAATTCACCATTTAAGAAAGCGCCTCTTTACATCCATTTGATGTATTTCTAGATTATTTACCGCAAAGAATTGCGATAAGAACTCGTAGACGTGATCCGAGTAACCGTGAATATGTATCGAAGAAGTCAAGACCTTCTTTTGGACGATAACCTTTAGCTACCAGTCTGGCCTTATATTTATCGATCGATCCATCAGCCTTGAATTTTTTTCTTAAAAATCCACTTACAACCGAGAGGTTTATGTCCTTGTAGGATATTTACTAATTCCCAAGTATGATTTTGCATAATGGAATCGATTTCACTATTGACTGCTTCTTTCCAGAACGGCGCTTCTGGATTTGACATAGCCTGAGCATATGTACTTGGTTCGTTTTCTACCATATAGGTGAAAAAATCAGACCGAAAGACGTTGAAGTCCTTGCCCGCTTACTCCTACGAGGTTCGGACCCTCGCTTCGGAGTAGTTTCACTTGTCGGGTTCATGTGGCCGCTATTTAAGCTTGTGTTTTCTTGACTTCTTTCTTTACATGGAAATACATCCTCAAAAATACAAATTTCTTGATTCCATGATTGTATTCACGTGAACACCCGTTATTGTCGATTTATGCACTAGAAATCTATGTTCACTATCATTATTTGCATAACCGATAAATATACAATCTATCGCTTTTAGGCCCAATTTTGATTTGTTTAGGTTTAGGCACTTCGACCTTTGCTAAACACCCCACACTTTCAAGTAATTGTAGCTAGGCTTGTAGCCTTTCCATAACTCGTAGGTGTTTTATCCATTTTTAGACAAAACTTTATTAAGAATGACATTGCCGGAAAGTATCGCTTCCCCAAAGTTCTCGAGGTAAACTCAACTTATCAACATAGCATTCATCATCTCCTTAAGAGTACGATTTTTATGTTCAAAGAATACCATTTGATTGAGGTGCATAAGGTGTAGTCATTTGATGGATAATACCAGTAGTCCGAACATACTTCATTAAACGGTGCCTCATATTCACCACCTCTATCACTACGAACCTTCTTGATTCGCTTCCTAAGTTGATTCTCGACTTGACCTTATAGTTTTTAAAAGCCTCAAGTGTCTCATCTTTGCTTCTTAGCAAATAGACATAACAAGATCTTGTACAATCATCGATAAAAGTTACAAAGTATTTTTTACCGCCTCTCGCTTGTACAAATTTTAAATCACACAAGTCCAGTATGAATTAAATCTAATGGTTCGGTGTTTCTTTCCACGGAAGGAAAAGGTGCCTTAGTCATTTTAGCTTCACACATATATGGCATTTTTCATTATTATTAAATTTTAAATTAGGTAATAAATCTAAGTTCATCATCCGTCGAATTGATTTATTATTTACGTGTCCCAATCTATTGTGCCATAAGCAAGAAGTCTCAATCAAGTAAGCGGAAGAGGATGCAATTTTATTAGCCTCATTGGGCACAACATTCTTTGGCATAATTGTCATTACATTAAGCTTAAACATACCCCTCGTGGAATAACCCCTACCGAGAAACACACCATTCTTGGTCAAAATGACCTTATCGTAACCAAAATTCAAACCGAAACCAAATTTTGTTCAATTTGTCACGTAAAATGAGATTCCTACGAATCTCGTGAACATGCAAACACATCATTCGAGTCGCCTTCTTTCCTCAAGTCATCTTCGAATCACTGTCCCGACCCAAAGAATTGGAGAAGTTGATAAATTCCCCATCCACGCTTGTCCTTTGTGCTAGCCTTGTAAGTTGAAAACACACGGCCGTCAAGACAAACATGTCTTCAGGGCTCCAAAGTGTCCACAAACCATTGCCTTGATTCCTCACAAAGTTACATTCTCGACACCATAGCGCGAGAACATTTCCTCATCACCATCGGCTTTCAACCAGATGTGCCCTTGGCTGAATTGGCTTTTTGAACAAAGACTCAAAGAAAGACGGTGCCCAAACTTTCCACAATTGTTACAGTTGCCATTGAACTTGTACACAGTATGTGGTTTCTTGTAAGATTCAGCATTTTTCTTGGAAGATTGACCAGATTTCTTCCTTTTCTGATTCTTTACCTCAGCAACATGAGCTTTGGCCTGTCCAACCTGCACAACAGATTTTCTTTCGGAGCCCTTATTGTCCTCCTCTATACGGAGTCGGACAATCGAGATCCTCCATTGACATTCGCTTTAAGCTTGTGTTTGAGATAACTCTTATACTCCTCCAAGATTCGAAGTTTCTCAATCACACAGGCTACTTGAAAATTCTCACTTATCATCATATCTTCTTCTAAAATTTTGGATATAATGATTTGTAATTCCTCAACTTGTTTAATAACAGTTTTGGAATCGACCATCTTATAGTCTAGAAATTTACCCACTATAAATTTCTTAGCGCCTGTATCTTCAGTTTTATATTTTTTCTCTAATGCAAGCCACAGTGTTTTTGCACTTTCATACATAGAATAAACACCATACAGACTATTATCTACGCAATTCAAAATATAATTTTTGCATAGAAAATCACTATGCTTCCAACTCTCTACACCAAAGAACACCTCAGCTCGGTGTTTTCGTGAGGCACAACCGGTTTCTCTTCAAAGGAGCATCCTTGCTAGTCCAAGTGTAGTGAGATAGAACAACATCTTCTCTGCCGCCAACGCTTGAAATTTAGGCCATTGAACTTTTCTCGGTTTCTTCCATGAGAAGTATGAGAAGTACCAAAGAATGGTAACAACAGGTGTGTCACAAAGAAACACATTAGCATCCAAAAGTGGATTCAGATTTGTGGTTGATGTGGTTCCAATAGTAGTTGTCACAGACGATCGGTGACTCACCATCATTTCGCTCATAATTGAAACAGAAGATCAACAACACAACTGAGTCGTTTTTGCCAAAAAAAACGAGACAAAAAAGCAGAAAATCATTTTTGCCAGAAAACGATAAAAAAGGAAGATGGACCGGTTTTTACCAAAAACCAATACAAAAAAAAACCGGACCGGTTTACCAGAAACCAATACCAAAAAGGAAGATGGACCGGTTTTTACAAAAAAACGAATACCAAAAAAAGAAAGGACCGGTTTTACCAGAAACCGATACCAAAAAGGAGAATGGACCGGTTTTTACAAAAAAAAAAAAAAAAAAAAAAAAAAAAAAAAAAATACCAAAAAAGAAAGGACCGGTTTTACTAAAACCGATACTAAAAAGGAGAAAGGACCGGTTTTTAAAAAAACCAATACCAAAAAAAAGAAAGGACCGGTTTTACTGTAAATCGATACCAAAAAAGGAGACATCACTCCAACCGAGTATCACAGATGATACTCGTAATCGAATAGAAAAATAAAAAGTTCAAAGAGCAGATCGAATTTATTTTTATTTCAAGAAAGATATACTTTTTAGAGCAAAGAGGCTCTGAAAAGAATTGTCTTAAGATTGTTATACCCAAAGTATTACAATGCGAAAGTAAAAAAAAATAAAGAACAGAAAAGATGAAGAACAATTTTATTATATTCTGGACTGACACAAACAGAAAGAAAAAACAGAAGAAAAACAACATGGATATGTAACCGCGACGAGCTAATCTATGTCTTTAAGACAATTATGCTCCGGCAGTACCCACGGCTTACCACTTGTCTCCCAGGATAACTCAATTACCTGTTCAGAATTGAGGTACTTCAGCTTCTGAACTCAACGAACTCTTGGCGCTTCAGAATCTCTTCAACAAAAAACAAACTACCTTACTATATGAGATGGAAAAGTATTATTTGGAAAAACTTGTGTTGTGACTTTTCCACCAAAGAGGGTTTATATAGGTGGAAAAAGTAACTCCCACTCCTAAGGTCTTTAACTCTCAATAATAACCACTACTATTCACTTATGGCACTAAGTAAAAGTTAAGGCCACTAACTCATGTTTTTATGGCAACTAAGAGTATGGACATAAATGGACATTTTCTCCAACACTTTTTTCAGTTGTGATGAAGCCCCGGAAAGTCGATACCCACCTTGTGACAACGATTCGGGTGAATAATCTTGTTCCTTTGGGGGCGTCCAATAAGATTGGAATGATACAGGAAATGAATAATATTTTTTCCCCTTGGACTTGAAGGCTTCATTTTGATCATTTGTTACTACTGGTTAGGTTATATATATACTCTTTAATTAAGACAATTTTGTACATGTGAAACAACAACATTAGGTGATTAAGTTTTATTTCATTTTTTTTCCTTCGTTCTCTTGTAAACTTGCAGAGTTAAGCTATGTAGAATGGTGGAGGTCGGAATGCACCTCACCACGTGTCATCACCATAGTTGCTAAGCATTTAATGAAGCTATGATATTGAGGGCCCCGAGCCCCACTTTAAGCCTAAGGGCAAATATGAACACCAGTCGGGATCGGCTTGGCTCGCTTCTCACCCACCGCAGGCCGGTCGTATGTGAGCGGAGCAGGGTCGGCCAGCAGCTAGGGGTCACGGTGACCTTGGAGGATCGATGCAAGTAGACCAGAGCTACCCTTTATTTAGTCCACGTGTGTATATTTTAGATAAATATGGATAGAGTCCTTAGTCATAAAGACTATGATCCTAAATTCATAATACTATGATTATCTCTTAAAAGCAAGGGATTGACACGGTTTAATCCTTTACTTGAGGGATACGAAAATAGAGTCCAACATGGACACGATACAGGCATGCCTAGGCCACAAAGCTCTCTATATAAACGATCTCAAGAACTACGAAGAGATTTGATTCCTGACTGATACACAAGATACGTAGGCAACTTGGGATTACACAATCTCGCACTCACCTAAAAACACCCAAATCACCCCCTCGCTTCATATTGTTTCTGGTTTTGGATCTTCATTAGTTGTCACTAGAAAATACGGCCCAAATTATCAATTGACGAGATCCAACACCGCCAATGGGCGCTAGAAGGAGGGCTCCTACCGACAATTTACGCAAAGATCAAAGGTTACAATGATGAAAACACACAAACAAACAGCATAAAATGCCCACGGTGGCCACAATACCAAGGGTGGAGAAACAACAGCCACTCACCGAAATCTAGGTCCAACAATCTAAAAGAATTGGATCTAATCCAACCCAACAAGCATTATTTATGGATACAGTTATTTGGAAAGCCACTCTCCATGCAGCCAATTAGGATGAAGACTCTGAAGAAGATGCACCGGAGAACATGCAGATTACTACAATCAATACTATATCAAGAGGCCCAAACATCCCATCTCTGAACACGGTAGGGGGCAGCGGCAGGTCTTCTGGCCTTCCGACGTCCAATAAAAACAATGGTTTTCTCGAGAAGTGACCTATGGCCTAAGAGATTCGCTCCTCCTTAGTTGCAAACAACGGCGGATTGGTGATTGAAGCAAAGGTGAATTGAAACTTGGTAAAGCGGATCTGTGTGGATACTAGAAGTGCAAAGGAATGTACTCTACTACTCGCTTTCCAATCCATGAAACTAGAGGATACAGAGCTGAAACCACCTCCGCTTCATTGTTCGGCTTTGCCGACCCCTAGTTCATCCCACGAGGATGATCAAGCTAGCCACAACGCTTTGCCAAGGACCAAAGGGCGGACCCTTACGATAAATTATGTCATCGCAAATCCCCATCCGCTACAACATCATAATAGGAGACTATCTTTGATCAATCTCTCGAGCTATAATTTCCCACCATGTCAAGATGAAGTTTCCCACCATCGAAGGTCGGTGGAAATCAAAGTTGACGGGGAGCAAACAGAGCTTTTACACGGACAATGTCAATGGAAATGCAAAGGTACAATAGGTTCTTGTTGAAGAATTACTTCCGTGAGAAGATGTAGAAACCTTGTCCTCGGAAGACAAGGTTGAGAACGCCACCTCTCTAGGAAGATAAGGCCGACTTAACGGTAACAATCGGCACTGATCCCGTGATCGGCATAAGAAGTTACTCATCGACCTTCATAAAAATTCGTGGATGTATTCGCATGGAAGACCGAGGATATGCCAGTCTTGCCCTGCATATAGCTTTACGATATTAAATGTAGATCCGCATAGAAACCGGTTCGGCAAAAGAAGAGACACTTCGCTCAGAGAGAGAATAATTGTGATTGAGAAGGAGGTAACAAAGTTACTTCAAGCAAATATCATTGGGAAGTTGTGTATCCGTGATCGTTGGCAAACCCGGTCTTGGTCCGTAAACCGGATGAAAGCTTTGGAGGATGTATGTGGACTTCACCGCCTCTACAAAGCATGTCCTAAAGATCATTACGCCTTGCCAAAGATCGATAGACTTGTTGATTGCACAATGAATTTTGAGGTGTTCGCTTTTTTATATGCGATAAGGGTATAACCAGATCGCTCTCGAAATAACTTCGCAGAACAAACTCGGCTAGGTTTGCAATGGACAAACTAATTGTCTCATGGGACATACATCTAAGCTCTGCAGTCGGACTCACCAAAATTAATTAGTCTCGCATGACGGACACGCTGAGCATCGCAGACGAATTTAGCGATACATTTTAGCGCTGAGCTATGCGCTTCGACTCAACCCCGAGCTCTCGCAGTCAAACTCATGAAGTTTGCAAAGGACAAACTAATTAAGTCTCAGCAGATGCATAACCCGAGCTCCGTAGATTGACTCACCAAAAATAATTAAGTCAACAGACAAACAATCGAGTTCTCGCATGTCGAATCAAGAAAAAAATGATTGTCCTAAATACACACAACTCTGAGCTACGCAGTCGGACTCACCAAAAAGAATTGCATAACCCGAGCTCACAGACCGGCTCACCAAAAATGATTAAGCTCACAGATGCATAATAATTTGCAAAGCTCAAAAGCAAGTAAGAAGCCGCAAACTATTCTAAGTATGCCACCCAAAGCACAAGTCATGGCTTGGCTACTAAGAGGGCACATGATATCCCACCGCAGATCAAAATCAAAATACTCAAAATACACTGAAAGTAAAAACAAGGGTAAGAAAACTCACAAGATTTAGAAAAAGATTATATATATTAATGATCATTGTACGTTTTAAAATTTTCGTAAAACAAACAAATACAAGTATAAAAGCTAAGAAGCATCGTGAGCCTAAATCCCGACTGCACTCGCAGTAGAGTAGTAGCACTAGATGAAGGCAAAATAGTTTGAGGGACGATGTAGAAGGCCTAGTCATAGTAGCAGTGTCGGATAAGAGTGTATGGGAATACTTTGACACAATGTCTATCTCCTCCTGGAACTCCTTCAAGCGAGAAGAGTAAATTGTGTCCTTACCAGGATTATATAGTTTCTTGTTCTTCGTCTCGGTAACCGAAAGAGTAGAAAATTGGGCCCTGCAATCCTCAACCCCCAAGGTATAACTGCCTTTGACCACAGGGGTGAGCAGAAATGAAAGGGCTTGGACAAAGTCCGCAGAGGCCTCATAGTCCAGAAAAGCCCGGCGTAAGCCTCTTGATATGGTCCTGGTAAGCCT
Organism: Gentiana macrophylla; assembly: GCA_026214975.1. Lineage (NCBI taxonomy): Eukaryota > Viridiplantae > Streptophyta > Magnoliopsida > Gentianales > Gentianaceae > Gentiana > Gentiana macrophylla. The sequence continues at coordinate 31,552,977 of CM047808.1, forward strand.
GACCACCGCTTCCATCTCGCCACCTCTAATCGGAGCTTCGTGACGAGCTCTCCCACTCGCCTCATTTTCTAGATGCTTGTCCATAGCCTCTTGAAGACGGAAAACGAATTGACTTCTGCCTCACTGCACTCGGCACTGAGCCCTCATTTGATCCTTAAGGTCATTGACCTCATTGTATTTAGCCTTTAGGCTATCTTCACGGTCGGAGGCTCTCTCCTTCATATCTGGGATCTTCTTCGTATTTCATGGCGAGTTAATGCACGCAGAAGACGCTAAATACCTCTCGACCAACCATGGTCCCCTCAGAAAACGAGGTGTTAGACTCAAAGCCGCATGGCAAATGTAATGGTGAAAAGAAAACTTAAGTATTTCATGGCCTCGAGGCCACCGCAGATAGATCCAGTCCGCATTGCACGGTTCAGCCGCTTCAATATCGCTTTTCTTCCATCTCACCCTGGTCACAGGAGGGGTGAGGAGTCCACCAGGGCACCGATTTATGCTTATTTATTGGCCTCTCCGTGGATTGACTCGGTCACAGAATTCTACTCCTCCTTCCGAGAGGCATTTCATCTTCCTCCAATGCGATCTCGCTTTTAGAGTTGAGGCTCCAACAAGGAAGAGAGCCATTTCCTCCTAAAATCGGAGTTTACAACACATCTTCATCCTCATGCATGGACAATATCCGGCAAGAGCTATATTCAAGAAAGATCCTACATCTCGTATGGAATGATCTCAACATGATCCCCAAGATGAGTCCCCGATCGGACGCACTGGTTGGTTTTCTCTGCGCCCCCTCCGCTCCAAAGAAGATCTAGGAGATCGGTAAAGGTACTCACCAGAAATGAAAAAACCAAGATGAGTCATTGATCTAAGAGTCGCCAAACTAAAAGAAGAACGTGAATACAAGGCCCTTACACGCAGCCCGGTTTTCGGCAAGAAGAGGTATGTAAGGATCGGTCCGCCTTGTGATGTGATTCTGTTGGAATCGATCCGATGTTTTGCCCAAGAAGTAACTAATGGGAACAATGACGATCTAATGATCCTGCAGACCTAGTTATCCAACTAAATCGTGAGGCGTGAGAACGCCCAACAATCGCTTCACAATGTCGTAAATCCTCAAAGACTTGAACTTTTGGGGTGGTAGTGGAAAAGTTGACAGATAAGCCATCCTTATCGCCACACACGAGGGTTGCGCGCTGCTGGGACTTAACCCAACATTCTACGACGAAGAAAATTCTCACTGCAAGTGATATTCAAGCCTTATGACTTGGTTGAGTAAAACTCAATAATTTGGTTTCTCATATAATAATGGTGTGTAGAATGAGAAGCTAGTGTTTGCCTTATATAGGCTTACAATCAAAAGAACTAAGTAAGAAAACAATGTAGGATAATTCTAACCTAGCAACTATGCAACATGCGCCCCAAAGGTGGGCTTACTTAGCCTACTTAGGCCCAATGACCTTTATTAGATAATAATTAAACAAAAGCTGAATAATCAAAATAAAATAAGTCCGACACTTAATCAATTTCGAATATAATCTTCTTGGCGCCCAACGGCACTAAGCGAGTGTCACTACCGCGCGCCTCCTTCTCCACGGCCTCTCCGAACTCCGAATAAGTCTTTATCACCAGGTTGTTCATAGCTTCTCTTAATCGCTCTTTGAGCCTTGTTATTGGCCCATCTAGAACTACCAGATGATCCACGGGCTGCATAGGTGCCAATGGGTCGGGAATGTCATCATGGATCACATCATTCCTCTCCTGGTTATGGGCGATCCGCCCTTAGATCGTAGGGGTTGTCAAAAGGCATCAAATTAGAGACGTTGATATGATGGTGCCGTAGACGCCCACTCAGGTGGAATAACAACCTTATAGGCATTGTCGCTGACGCGCTTCTAGCACTTCAAAAGGACCTCACCATGAAGATGTAACTTAGATTTCCGGTGCTTGAGAAACCTAATTTTGCGAAAGTGCAGCCACACCCAAGCCCTGGTGCCAAGATAACTTCCTTGCTCCTCTTGTTTGCTTGCTTCATATATCGAGCCGCTGTATTCTCCACATGACGCCGAGCATCTGCGTGCAACTCCTGGCTAAGTCCGATTTCGCTCACCATCCAAGCTAGCATGCATACCAAGCGAAAAAGGAGCAAAAGAAAAGGTGTTTCGGTTTAACCCATAGACGACCTCAAAGAGGGTAAAACGAGTAGCGCATCGTTTACAATGATTATAAGCAAACTCAACATACGGAAAACAATTTTCCCAATTTTTCAAATTTTTCTCGACCACTACACGGGCGTAATTGACCCAAAACTCTATTAACCACCTCGCTTTGACCATCCTTTGGGGATGATAAGCAATAGAAAACAACAATTGAGTACCCAAACGCTGCAAAGAACTCTCCAAAATGACTTATAAATTTCACATCACGATCACTCACAATAGTATGTGGTACCCCATGCAAACGAACAATTTCCTTAAAGAACAAATCAAAGAATATTAGATGCATCATTCGCTTTATTACATGCAAATGAAGTGAGCCATCTTAGAAAACGATCCACCACAACAAATACGGCATCCTTACCACTCGCTGAACGAGGCAAACCCAACACAAAGTCCATAGATAAATCAGTCCAAGGGGACGTGGGAATAGGGAGTGGTGTGTACAAACCGTGGGGGGCGGACTTAGACTTAGCCGATTTGCACACAAGACAAGCATAACATATACGTGTAACATCAACTCTCATTTTAGGCCAAAAGAAATGTGACTTAAGCATGTCTAAGGTTTTAGTAACACCGAAATGACCCATAAGGCTACCACCATGTGCCTCCCTAACCAGCAATTCACGCAAGGAACTTTTGGGAATGCAAATAACATTATCACAAAACAAAAGCCCTCATGCCTATAAAATGGCCATCGGCCGCATGCTCGCTGCAAATGTCTCACCAAAATCAGATCTAAAGCATACAATTCCTTAATAAATTCAAAACCAAGAAATTTAGTTTGCATGGTAGTAATCAAAAGTGTATCTACGAGATTATGCATCGCCTACCACGTTATCCAGCCTTTTTTGTATTTAATCACATAAGGAAAAGATTAATTGAATTCCATCCAACGAACATGTCGCTTACTCAACTTACCCTGGCCTTTAAGATACTTAAGGACTCGTGATCGCTGTGTATAACAAATTCCCTAGGTCAAAGATAATGTTGCCAAGTTTGAAGACATCTAACCAAAGCATACAACTCATTATCATAAGTGGCATAATTCAAATTAGCACATTTCAATTCCTTACTAAAATATGCAATTGGTCTAGACTCTTGAATCAAAACACCACCAATACCCACACCCGATGCGTCACATTCAAGTTCAAAAGGTTTATCAAAATCAGCAAAGCAAGAATGGGGGCGTAAATTAAACGAGCTTTAAGACATTCGAAAGCTTCCTTTGCTTCGGGCCCCACTGCCAAGGAACATTCTTCTTCACCAACTCATTTAGGGGTGCGGCCAAGGTGCTGAAATCCTTGACAAATCGCCTATAAAACCCCGTAAGGCCATGAAAACTACGAACCTCTACACAATTTGTCGGTTCAGGCCATTCTTCATCCGCTTTGATCTTCTCTCTATCGACCTCAACAACCTGTGAACTCACAACAAAGCCAAGAAACACAACTCTATCCAAGCAAAACGAACACTTCTTAAGGTTAGCATACAATTTTACTTCCCTAAGAGTTTCCAAAACAGCCCGTAAGTGGCTCATATGTTGTTCCATGTCATGGCTGTAAATTAGGATGTCATCAAAATAAACGACCACAAACTTACTAATAAACTCTCTAAGCACCTCATTCATTAACCTCATAAAAGTACTAGGTGCATTAGTTAAACCAAAAGGCATGACAAGCCACTCATATAGCCCAAATTTAGTTTCAAAAGCGCTTTTCCACTCACACCCTCACTTAATCCTCACTTGATGATAGCCACTTTTCAAATCGATTTTAGTAAAATTTTAGCACCACACAATTCATCCAACATATCATCTAAACGAGGAATAGGATAGCGATACCTCATGTTGATTTGATTTATTGCTCGACAATCAAGGCACATTCGCTATTCACCGCCTTTCTTGGGGACAATGATTACTAGAACCGCAAAGGACTCATAGATTCTTGAATTTTACCTTTCTCCAACAGCTCTATCACTTGCCTTTGGATTTCTTTAGTTTCTTCTCGATTAGAATGATAGGTCAAGCGTTAGGCAACACCGCCCGGGAATAAAGTCTATGTGATGCTCCACGCCACGTAATGGTGGCAATCCACTTGGTTTCTCCTTGGGAAAGACATCAATAAATTCCTCGCAAAAGAGACACAACAACACTAGGAAGGGAACCGTGAGTTCAAACGGATAGAAAACACGGGGAAGTGGATTGGGGCACGCCTCTTTGTAAATAAAGAGGAGAGGTGCGCTTCACCCTCAATGGCCTTGTAAACCTCATTAGTCTTCGATAGAAAACTACCTCCGACTTTGGCCTCCTTTTGCTTTTCAACTTTAGAAACACCCTCACTAATAATGGCACCCTCCCTTGCCTTTAACTTTTCGACTTTGTTTTTCCCCTCATATGGTATAAGAGCTCCTCCCCTCATATTTTTATTTTCAACATTTCTTTACCCTCCTCTCGAATCGGGATCACCTTTTGGTTTTTCTCCCGCCGCTTTTTCTTTACTTTTCAACCGTATAACTCCTCGCTTTTTTTTTTCTTTTGCTAACAAGTTGCAGCAATGCGGAGTTGATCCTTGTGTGCTTCCTCGAGGACAAAGCTACGAATGTAAAATTCTTCCCTTAAACTTTAAGATGTACCTGCTTAAGTAACCATCATATGTGACACGCCAATCAAACCGCCATGGATGCCCTAATAAGAGGTGACTTACATGCATAGGACAACATCACATAATACATCATCTTCAAGCTTGCCAAGGCTAAAAGAAATAAGTGCTTGACGGTGTACTTCAACATCTCCCACATCATTAAGCCAATCAGAAATTATATGGACGGGATGTGGGGTAGTAGGAATGGATAATAGCGACACCAAATCAAAGACTCACCACGCTTGTGCAACTACCTGTGTCTATTTTCATCGAACAAAGCTTGCCACCTATCAAACACCGCGTGTGGAATATATTTTCCTTCCGATCATTATTCTCCACCTTCACCACACTACTCAAAGCTCTTTAAGAATATACACTCACCACCAAAAAGGCACCGATTCTTCTCCTTCTTTCTTCTCCCATTCGGCCTATTCCTCCTCCTCGAAGCCGACTCAAACTCATTCGCAACCGACTCACCAACCAACATTATTCATCGCTTAGAAGGCATTAGACTGAATATGCCCCATTCCACAACACGTGTGGCATTGAATTTCATGGGTAGGCTTTGGTGGCAACGGTGCAACTTTTTCCTTATCATCTACCCTCGGCTTGTAAGTTGCTTGGGGTAAAATAGTGGGCTGTTTTTGTGCATTTGGTGCGTAAGTAGAGGCTCGCTTGAGGGTATTTAGAGCTGTCCCCTCTATATGGAAAAGTGCGCAAAGTAGAAGTGTTACCTCCTCAAAATTTAGCTTGGGTAGCTCGTTGTCATTTTAGTTGACTTTCAATGGTCAAAGCCGCATGTAACATCTTTTTCCAACGCTGAACAACTCTTGACTTCAACCGGATTTGCAATATCCAAGCGTAGCCTCATAAGAAATATTGCATAAGAACCTCCTCTCATTCTTCGAGGTAGGACTTTGCAAGTAATGTAACCAAATCGTGATAGAAAGCATCGACGGAGCAATCGCTTTGTGTAATAGTTTGTGTTTACGATATAAATCATGAAAGCACGAGGCGTGGACAAACCGCTTCCGCACCGCCACTTTAAATTCTTCCCACGCACTAACATGCCAAGGCGCTAAGCCTCCGTGAATTAGTCCAAACCATCGCATAACCGTAAATTCAAGCTTAGCAAGGCTTCATTTCTTCGCCTCAGAGTAGTTATTGCAAGCAAAAATTAGTTCGAGTTTGTTCTCCCACTCAATATAATGATCAGATCACTTGCCCTACGTAATCCACAAAGAATTTCATCTTAACTTGCCTCGTGTTATTATCAACCACACATCCGCTACGTCTCCATAATCAGCCTCCACGGGAGCCACATACTCCTCATACGCCTGGTTTCTTCCACCTCCTCTACCTCTACCACCTCTATCTCCTCTACCTGCTCTACCTCATCTATCACCTCTACCGCCTATACCCCCTCCGCCATCACCTCGGTTTGCAACAGCCAACAAGGTAGCAAGTGCCTCACGAATTTCAAGTATATCCTCACGTAAAGGTGTCATTGCCGCATGTAAGGCATCATCTACCTCATGTTTCACTTCTTCGAACTGTCGTGTCAATTCAGCGTTCTGAGTCTCAACTCGCCTCCTTAATCGTGCCTCCACAATTTCATTTACCTCTCAACAACTAAACCACTCACCAACCATGTTGCCTCACTATCACTGTGTTTACACTCCCTCTTCTAAGTCGATAAAGCACCCTTGTCAAACGAACCGTAAGAGAGCAAGCGAAAGTAAACAAAGAATCAAAACCGACTTCTGTAAAGGACACTAGGTTTTCGTGACCGAGAATAGATTGAAAGGTATGGGAATGAGTGGGATAATGTGTGAAAAGTTGCTAAATGTGATTATTAAAGACAAGAGAGGAAATGTCTCAAAAGACGGAATGAAATTGGATGACCGCAATATTTCACGGGTGTGAAAAATTTCACACCTAGGTGTGATATTCTCGTATTTATGCAGGATATATTTTTTTTTTTTTTTTTTTTTGTCTACAAAAATTTCACATGTGTGAAAATTTTCACATCAGGATGTGAAGCTCACGTCCAAAATGCGGCCTTTTCTTCTTTTTTTTTTTTTTTTTTTTTTTTGCTGAAACCTTTTGAATAAATAAAAAGAAAAAGAATTAGGTCAAATCGTTATTTTTCATTTGGTGCTCACAGCCGTAATGAATAAATAAACTAAGCTAGATGGAGCTTAAGCTCATCCTCGCAGTAGTAGCCACTGCGCTTTTCCCTGCTCCACCGATGAGGCCCAAGTGCTCAATCCCCTTCCTCTTTTCATTGTGGAAAAAAAAAAAAACTAAGTTAGGTTGGGTCAACTCAATTTTCTTTCTATTTACTCTAAAAAAGCTACGCACGAATATGAACTGAAAAGCAAAGTATAGATTTTTTTTTTTTTTTTTTTTTTTGTATATAGGCAGAATTTACAGGAAGTAAGAAACAAAATAAAGGCTGAATCATTTTTTTCGCTTTTGACTATGATGGACTACTAATTAAGAAGACAAACAAGATCATGTCGAGATTTTTTTATTTTAATTTTTTAAACAAGATGATGAACGAACACAGGAACAAATAAGAACAGAAAAAGATTTTTTTTTTTTTTTTTTTTTTTTTTTTTTTTTTTTCTTGGAATTATGGAATAAAGGAAAACAAATAAAAATAAAATGGATATTTGCTCACCGAAGTTGCCAAATTCGCTAACAATCACGCGATTCCGGCTGGAATCGGATCTGATGTTTTGCCCAGGAAGTAACTAGCGGGAACAATGACGATCTAACGATCCTGCACTCAGCTTATCCAACTAAATCGTGAGGCATAACGCCCAACAATCGCGCCACAATGCTTGGTAAATCCTCAAAGGGTTGAACTTTTTACGACGAAGAAAATTTCACTGCAGTTTATATTCAAGCCTTATGACTTGGTTGAGTAAAAGTCAATAATTTGGTTTCTCATATAATAATGGTGTGTAGAATGAAAAGCTTTCAGTGTTTCATTTTATATGCGCCACAATCAAAAGAACTGTAAGTAAGAAATCAATGTAGGATAATTCATACCTAGCAACTATGCAACATGCGCCCAAAGGTGGGCTTACTTAGCCTACTTAGGCCCAACGACCTTTATTAGATAATAATTAAACAAAAGTCGAATAATCAAAATAAAATAAGTCCGACATTTAATCAATTTTGAATATAATCTTCTTGGCATCCAACAAAGACTAAGGAGTGTCACTATTGGTGCCTCAATCTTCCACGGCCTCTCCGAACTCGAATAAGTCTCTATCACCAGGTTGTTCATAGCTTAATCGCTTCTTTGAGCCTTGTTATTGGCCCATCTCGAACTACCGTGATGATCCACGGGCTGCATAAAGCAATGGGTCGGGAATGTCATCATGGATCACATCACCTTGGCTAGCCGAGCCGCTATCAATTGGAAAGAAAACTCCATAACACTTATAAAGATCCTAGCATCCCGAATAGCCTCGAACTCGTTAAAGTAATCCACCTCGGTAAAACATCCTTAGGTACAAGATCTCGACTTCCACCATCCTCGGCGAGGTCCTCCTCCGTCCCTAACGAAGAAGAAACGCATGTACCATCTCTTGCTCAAAGATGGTCCATCGGCAAGTATATCTTTAATGCCAGATCGGCGAGGGAAGTGGTACCATCCCTTGGATCCTTGATTATTCTTAATTTGATAAAAGAAACCCTATATAGGGGGACCGAGAAAGGAACCCCGACCATCCGGTAGAAGATGGCAAAACCGATAACGTCCCTGACACCATTGGGAGCAACTTGGGCAACCCCAATACCAAAATATTGCAACACAGCCAAGAAGGCTGGACATAATGGTAGCCTTAGCCCTCTCTTGAACTGAGCCTCGTACACAGTGAAGTATCTGGCCGGAGGTCGGGAAGCATATGGCCGGGGATCAACGGGAAGCAGTGGGTGAATACCTCTTAGTTTATTCCGTATTCATGGAAAATATTATCAATGCTGCGTTGAGCAAGAACAAAAGACACCGTAGCCGCCATGATGGCCCGAGTAACCTTCTCGATTTTAAGTCTAAGGAATGAGTCGAACGTCCCGGAGGAAGGACAGAAGACGGCGGATGACAAATGGGCTCAGGATCTATTTCAAATGGTTCACCCCTAGGTCTTTCTACTGGCTCGGATTCGATTGAAAAGAGTTATTTTATGAAAGAGCTTGAAGGGTTGAAGACCTCATCAACAAGTCAAAATAAAAATTAAAAAGAGGGACGGAAGCTTACTCGTGATGGACACAGAATTTGAGAAGAGGACTCGCCAAATAGGTCGATCCTTTGGGTTAAAGCAATAATAACTGATAGGATGATTTGTGTGACAGGGGTTATAAACCCCGAGCGGCCTTTTGTGAAACCGTCCCCACTTCAAGTGACGTAAGAATTGATGCTCGATCCTGTGATGCTTATGACAAAGGTCATAACGGTCTCTTGCCACCGGCAGAGCAAGTCCTTAGAAGTCTACAAGTTTAGACAACCGAGCCGAGCCGCACTTGATGATGATATTAGCCGACCTACTAAGCTCAAACTAGATCTAGGGGTTATGGTGGAGGTCGGACCGCACATCACCACGTGTCATCACCATATTTGCTAAGCATTTAATGAAGCTTATGATATATAAGGCTTTGAGCCCTACTTTAAGCCTATGGTCGATTCAACCGGGCAGTCGGGATCGACCGCTCGATTCACAGTCCACAACTCCTTTGTCATTTGTACAATGTGTTGTTGTGCAAAGAACAAGTTCGCCTAACCACAAAAAATCGGAGAAGTTCAAAGGACAGATCTTCAAGAAATGGCATCAGAAAATGCTATTTTATTTGACAACTCTATGTTTGGCAGAATGGCTAACTGAGGATCCTGCTGCGGTGCAAGAGGGTGAAAAACATAAGGCCTCTATGACAACATTTGATGGATGAAAACACTCAAATTTCTTATGCAAATATTATATCCTTAATTGTCTTGACATTACTTTGTATACAGTTTATTGTATGTGTAAAAGTGCTAAATAATTATGGCAGGCACTTGAAATAAAGTACAAGACAGAAGATTTTGGAAATTGGAAGTACATTGTTGACAGGTTTGTGGAATACAAGATGGTGGAATCCAAAACGTTCTTAGCCAAAGGGAAGAGTTGCAAATTATTATCTCCGACTGTCACGAGGAAGATTTTGTTATTAATGAACCATTCCAAGTTGTTGTAACAATTGGGAAAATTTCACCTTCGTGGAGAAATTTCAAGAATTATTTGAAGGACAAAAGCATGGATATTACCATGAACAATTTAGTGGTGAAACGGGCGGTTGAAGAGAATAACCGCAACTTGACAGAGGAGGCACATTGGACAATCTAAGGCACATATGGTGGAGTCCAACAGCAAACAATGGCAAAGACCATAAAGAAAGTTCAAGGGTGAAATTTCCGAAGGCAATCGTGAGACTAAATTCAATGGTAAATGCTTTATCTACGGGAAACAAGGACACCACAGAATGAATACCGAAAGCCTCGGAAAGTTGAGCAAGCAACGTAAGCGTAAATAGTCTCCTAGACTATGGATGAATTAAATCATGCCCATGTAATGATTGCATGAACTTGATGAATGAACTGAATTGGAATTAAAATTGTGGTTTGTAATAAACAATTTAATAGATTATTATATATGTATAATATTTCTATAAATTAGTATGTGGGTGTTTCAAGAAGTGCCTTAATGTTTGTACCATGTTATGGTGACAAGTAATTATTAGAATATATGTACATATTTCGTTGTTATATTCATATTAATTATATTATTGCTTTCAATATTGTGATGTATATTTCAAGATGTAAAGATGAAGTTGTTGATGCGCTTTGTTAATTCGCTTAAGTCGACATAATAAACAAGTTAATCAATTCACAGATCAAGGTGGAAAAATGTGATGTAAGGTTTAATGAATTTTGTTCTAGTACCAACAACATTCATTAAATCGCTGCACTACACTTTCCTTAATCAAACAATTTGACTAAATGATGATTAAATTGAGGTTTACCCAAATCCTCGCGGGGGAGAGAAAATATTCTTGACTAAAACTTCACTGATTCTTGGAATTGTGGGGAGATTGGTAAAAGAAAGTTTACATCAAATAAAATCAAGTAACGAAGGCAATGAATGGAAAGGAAGTTGAACTCATTCGTACTCCGCAGAAAGATGTTGTATGTTGCTAAAATTTATCACCAAGTATTAGCATACAATAGTCGGTAAGTTATAGAACAAGCACACACAAAGAATATGAATAATGGTAAGTTGATTCATAAATCGAGACACAATACCATTGAACAATTATTCTCTAATGGTTCGATTTCCTTGATTGTATAAAGTCGAATGAGAATCTTATGGATCCTCTTATGAAAATGGTTGTGCGAGAGATCGGGTGTCATTTTCTTGACAAACGGAATAGGAATGAAGCCTATTACGCATGTACCCTTAGAATGACAACCCAACCAGAGTGACTCGAGATCCCAAGATCATGGTAAAGGACAACTAAGTTATGATGGGACGCTAGCACTTACCCATTCCATTAAAACAAAAGTGATGTTTGTCAAGGATTTAGGATAAGCTTAAAGCTTTTAATGATTCATATATCTAGGTTAATCCAAGTAGGTATTGGAGGTCACCTATGTAAATGGAAGTGGGCCGCTTCGTGAAAATTTGTGGGCTGAATTTCTAACATGCTTTCAAACCAAAGTGTTCTAGGCCAAAGTGAACACAACCATGAGAACTTCGAGAAGGCTAGGGGTCTATTGTGTAGGTATCAATTTCTTGGCATGCACCAAAGCCTCGAGAAGTTAAAGATCTAGTTCATCGCTTAGCTAAGTATGTCCGATGGTATTCTACTGGAAGGTTCATGGCAAAGATACCACCTCGCCCGATGCAATAGAGCTCCGCTTGTTATCATTACAGAGTCCGCATAGCATATGCATTAATTTTCATTCAAGTGGTGGATTATTAAAACTTTAAGTGTTTTTTAGCTTAAACCGGTCAAAGTGTAAGTGGCAAGAAGTCCACCGCAGTTCGATTTTCAAGGAGTTAAGGAATGAATTCTCGGAGCTAATAACAATTTTGGAAACTACTAAGATAGTAGTTGATGTTTGGTTTTGAATCACTCGATTCCGATTATGGTGTAAAAGAGAAATTAATGCCTAAAGGTAGAGTGATTATGTGGATGTTGTAAAGGAAATGTGTTCCATTTGTCCCACAGTAATGTGACTCAAGTAAAATCACTACTTAAGGAGTAGTGTAGCACTTGTGAGGCAAGCCCCAAGGCGCAAGAAAATTTTGTAGAGGAGGGATGTCGTAAATGTTTGTTGGTTCTGAATTAATGTAAACATTTCATGCATCGCTTGAATTCGGATCGAACTGGAAGGCATCAGTTCGAAATGCTGACTGTTCATCTAATTGTCAAAAACGAAATGAACTGGCTTTAACTGAAAAATGATTAGAAGCACTTCTTCTAATGTGAAATTATGAACATAAAACTTGTTCATTGGCACCTATACTATGTTGGATCGATATGGCGCAAACACACTCTAGAAGGAGAGAGGTGAATAGAGTGTGGGAGATTTTAAACTCTTTTCGATTAAACACAAGTACTAGTAAAATAAATGCGAAGCTTGCTGATTTTACTATTCAGTTGTATAGAAAACCTAAGTGATTAAGTGATTTTAGTGTGTGATCAACGATGATCGATACAAGTATGACAAGTACCAATTATTATACTAAAAGCAAGTTGATTTCAATTTTATCAAACAAAACAATATAGTAAGGAGTATTAGTAAAATCAACACAGGTAAGAGAGAAGCAGCTTGCAATATATACTAAAAATTAATCAACTCTGATTATGAATAAAACACAACCTGATATTAAAGATCAGGTTATTAAACAGATAAAGTTAATTATAAAAGCTGCTTATATGACAAGAACGTGCTGGGATAGAGGTGAACCTTATAGTGACGTTTTGAAAGCGTCACTATCACTTAGTGCAGATAAACATAATAAAGATCAATTTATGTTCAGGTTCAGAATACAAAAACGTAAACTCAAGATGCAGTTTAAGCAAAAGACAGGGATACAGCAAGGCTGAAAGAGTGTTACATAATGTATAAAAGAATGATACAACTTCCAACAAAAAACAATCAAGTTTCAGATTATAAGATTACAAGATGATTTTGACAGTGTAGTCCTGATACAATACAAATGCAGTAAATAGGCTGTGCAACAGACTAATGGTACAACCACAGAGTTGATCAGAACTAGGCTGACAACTCAGCATATTTCCAAGATTGATAGTTAAAACCAAGAGTTGAAACTATCAAGCCTGTGAATCAATACTGAGCACAAAGGCTGTCAGCAGATCAACAGAAGCTAAGGGTGTTTATTACAAACTGATGCAGTTATATATCAATTAAGACTTTAAAGAACAGTAGGTTCAATAGGGACTCAGATTAAGATGTCACAGGATTGAACAGGTTCAATAGGGACTCAGATTAAGATGTCCAGGCAGCATGATAACAGCAAAATAATCAAAAGTGCAAGGGTTGATTACACAACACAGCAGTGCACAGAACAGCAGGGTTTGTACAGCAGATACAAAGATACAGGTCAAACACTAGGCCGAACTTTCAGTTGACACTCAGAAATGATAATCTAATCCAAGAGACAAGATTATCAAGGTTGAGCCTCAAAGCTGAAAACAGAGTGTTCAGCAGACCTTACTAATCAAAACAACACTGCCTATTACACAGAATCCAGGCCAAGGCATTTTTTCCAAAGCTGAGAATAACTTTGTCTTAAAAGGATTCACTGATAGTGATTGGGCTGGATGTCCTGAGACGAGAAGATCTGCTTCAGGCTATATGATGTTCTTGGCAGATGCTCCTATCTCATGGAAAGCTAAAAGCAAACAACCATTGCCATAAGTTCCTCAGAATATGAGTACAAGGCTATGGCTGATTGAGCTAAAATCCACCCCTTTCAAAAACAATTTGTAAAGACTCAAACCGTGGGTAAACTAACTCTCTAACCGGCAAGCACTGGTCGATTGCTAGATTAGCTACAGGAGTACGAGGTCGAACCCAAAGGAATCGTGGTTTGTAAGTATCAAAGTGAACGAGTGCTTAGTCTGTGTGATCAATGTTCTTAAGGTTTTGTTTACTACAACGATACTAAATGATTCTAACTAACGAGTCTAAAGAGAAAAAGAAAGAAAGAAGATTAAACTACTAGGTTTTAAATATAGTTAAAGAGACATAGCCAAATCCATGATCAAAATAGCTAGTTTCACCCCAAGGAATGACAAAACCGGGAGTGCAAATAACGAACTAACTCTTACATTCAATTCCACGGGTACGCATTCTAATCCTCGGGTGCTAAGGTCCAACAACTCTTCCCAACACCTTATGCCAAGTCAACTAACCTTTCTTAAGAGAGATTCATTCACAAGACAATTTATGCACGAGAGCCGCTTAAACGTTAAAACGAGTAACCTCGCACTACAATGCGATCTAGAACCCTTTTCCCACATCTCCTATCCTAACAACTCTCAAGATTGATGTGTGTGATTTTGACCAGTGATCAATCTAGCCCAAACTGCTATAACAAGTTCTAAGACGTGAAATATGCAAGATACAACAATAAAAAGCACTACCCACTCCCAATTTCATCACCCAAAGGGTGATTTCACCAATTTTCACATGATTCGACTCATGAGGTGTTTAGCTACTCATTATATTAATCAAAACATGCACAAAACAAAGAATAAGAGCCATAACAAGTAAAAAGAGAAGAGAAATATACCATAAAATTGCAGTAAATTGAGTTGAGATCCAAAAGGTACAAAATAAAGCATAATTAATAAAGGTGGTCTCTTAGTGTTTGGACTGAAAATCTAAGCTAATAAATAGAAAGATTAAGCTAAGATGTTGTTGATTTACACTAAGAGAGAGTATTCTAAGCTATTACAAAATCGAGCAAGAAAATGGGTAGAGTTTTGCTAAGAAAAGCTTGATGTGTAAGAAATAGTCTATGGGGGTATTTATAGGTGAAGGAAAATCCAATGAAATCGGTCCAAACGCTGCTAGAGGGTCTGAACGGGCGTTGGAATCTTCAAACGCTGCTTTCCGCTTTAGTTGAAACGCCAAGCTTCGCATAAATTCGTGTGGACTTGATCGCTTTTCATCCGAACGCCAAGTGAAGGTTCAAACGCCGCTGGGGATCTCGAACGCCGCTGCTTGAGAGATTTCAAACACGCATTTGGAGAGCTTCAACTCAGATCAACTCGACTTCTGAACGACGCTTGGGGGGTTCAAACGCCGCTTGAACCCCTGCTTCCTCAAATCTTCACTTTTCTTCCTTTTGGGCCCTCGCCTTGCCTCGATCATGCTTTTTCACTACAAATCGCCACCTTCCGGTCCTCGAGACACCAATACCCTTCAATATCATAGACAACCACAAACATCCAAACAATTCCGAGGGTAAAAGTGCTCGAAATGGGGTTAATATCAACAAAAGTGGGTAAGAATTCATCAAAGTAATGGATTCATTTCCGCGCTATAAACTCACGATAACACCCTCGAAAGTGGTCTAATTCACCCAAGATTGTGTCGAAGTGTGGTAAACGGGGTAATTAATGCACCGGAGTCACGCAGTTGACTCCCATCAACCACCCCACACTTAGCCTTTGCTCGCCTCGAGTAAACTAGGCGCTTTAAAACAAACCAAGTGGATTCAACATTGTGACGAAAAGCACTATCCACGCCCGAGGTAACCACGGGTAAGACACACGAACATACTCACACCGGTACAACATTATCAAGAAAATAGAGTGTGTGGTGCCGAGCCACATCCAAGTGTTCAAAATGATTGTCGGGCTTGAATCCCGACCAAAAGCCTACCAACCGCCTCATACCACTATCCTCTCCACTAATCAAGGTCACTAAGTTTGGACACAATCGGGTAGGACTTGAAGGGTTATAATGTTAGGCTAGGTGATTCCGGTTAATCAAAAGGATATTTTGGGAACTCGAGAAAAGAAGTACGAGTGAACTTAATCAACAAGTGTACCACCTTATCTCTACCATACAAACCACCCAAACTCCTTTTGATTAGTATAAAACTTTGGGAACCATATGATACTAACATACCCGAACTCATTGCCTAATTTAACTATGTTTCAAGTATCATGAGGCGTAGATCGAATACATTAGCACCTATCTCACTATCCCAACCCTTAATCATCATAACTATAACTTTTGAGCTCATCACTTTGATTCAACCCTTTATTTCTATACACCAAACTTCTATTCTTTGAGAACTTTCTAATTTATTTTGAACTTTGATTGATTGAGTTCTTTTTTTTTTTTTTTGAAAGAATGAAGATTTTCATAGATTTTTCTTTTTTTGGGCCAAACCCAAACACTAGGCCCAAATGAGCTCCTCTCTCCTTATAGCTCCAAACCGAGAAAACACCAACCCATCAAACATCATTTCTCTTCACCCCACACTTGCCTTGGCAAGTGTGGCCTAACCAAAGACTAAGTCCACTCAGAGGGTATGAATGAGGAATGTGACCATAAATAAAGTCGCAAGGTAGGTTTCACTAAGTAACAAACGGCTATAAAACTAATGGTGGTCGATTCATTCTATCAAGCCCGAGAGAGGCTATGAAGGTCTAATGTTGGATTAGGCTTATTTGGCTTTGGTAGGGTCAAAGAGACGCCATGACCGCCATCCCGTGTCCTACTTAGGTAAACCTTTCTATTTCGCTCTCGAGACCAAAGGATACGAGACGTGGTAGTAATCAAATTGTGCACAAAGTGTAGCTTCACGTGAAATTAATAGACTCTATTCTCAAGATAATATCAAACCGGTGCACACGCTCGGGGCCCTACTAAGGTGGCCACCACTAATATGGACA